>PVHY01001110.1:0-174105 GCA_004024945.1 Uropsilus gracilis | reverse complement strand
CCCCCCCCCCCGTCCCCCCCTCATCCCAAACCCTAGACTTTCTGCATCATGTACTCCTTCGCCTTTCTTCTGCTGCACAACCTTCCATGGGGATCTTTATGCCCCATGAAAATGAAGACCTGGCAGAAACCTCCTGCCCACCTTGGCCACCTGGCTTTACTTGGACACAGGTGGTCTAGAGGTGGCTGTTAGTTCTTTAGCTCTCAGATCAGTGCACCTCCAGGACCCCAGGACATTCGAATTAAAGAAGTCTGTTAGATATTTCCACGTATTTCCTGTATGGAGAAGAAGAAAAAAAAAATACGTTGAGGGTGGGGCCCTAGTTTTCCTTTACTTCCCCCCCTCCCACCTTCTCCCTGGTCCCTTTTTCTTTCCACATAAGACCTTTTTTCCCCCTTTAAAGAAATATACCTGATCATTTCATCTGCACTTTAGCCATGCTTATTATTTGTGTTGGATTTGGACAAGCAAGATCATTTCCCAGTATTCAGGTCAACAAAACGATGTTATCTCACCTTTTCGAGTTGCTTGCTTGTCAGGGAGCTGGCATTCAGGTGTGGTTCCCAGCCCACACAGAACAAGGATGGTGCTTGATGGTCCATAGGATACTGTTGATGTTACCCACCCCGAACCAGTTGTGTATTAGGGAGTGTGTGTGTGTGGAACGGAATGTAAACAGACTGGATCAAGAGGCCTTAATTGGTTGATGAGATTCCCTAGAGAGCACCTAATGTGTGTAATTCAGAAGAATGAGAATCAGGGAAGATTTCTGGAAGTGTGTAGAGTTTATTGGAAACTACCCTAACTTAAAATAAGGTATTTTGCAGGTAATAGTTTTTGCTTTAAGTGCATTGTAGGGTTTCTAGGGTTTCTGAGTTAGAAGCAATTTACTAACTGTTCATCTGTAATTTCTTTTGAAACAAATATTAGGGTTTGAATGGTGTATTTAAGACTGCCATGAAACAAGACATTACTTTTAATTATGTGTTTTGTTAAAATAAGGGGTTAATTAAAGGGTTTGTTCCAGTCTGCTATATTGTTGTTCTAAACATCACTTTAGTAAGCTTAATTTTATGATGTCTTTGGCAAATATGAGGTGGTAGAGAAAAATAGGATCTTGAATTGTATTGCAGCATTATGAAATATTATGTGACTATATAACTAATATATATGGAGTTACTACTCTGTTCAAAGACTGGGAAAAACAGCAAAAATTGAAGAGCATTACATTTTAATTGGAGTGGTATGCAGAGTAGTGCATTCTTAAAATGAAAGGTAAAATTATATAACTGTTAAAAGCAAATCAAATGGTAAAGAGTCATAGACATCAGGGTGTAATTGATTTTTGGCTTCTCTAGTTCTCTTAGACTGATGAAATACGTGGACAGATTGATTTATTGTGTCGACTGCTGCTTCAGCACATGCTGCTATGGCCAATTCTACCTGTTCCCGACAACATACAACTCAACATTATGATAAAAATAAATTGTATAGTTCCTCTTGCATTGCTCTTTGCAAATCTTAATCAGCCCCAACTCTACTTCTCTTTAGGAAAACCACTACTTCCTTATCTTTACCTTCCAGATCCTGTCCTTTTCAACTCTTTGAAAACTTGGTCTAACATTTGCCCCCTTTTGATATTTACATCTTCTTCCTCTCCATTAATTCCTTCCCCCCTTATAAACTTATTCAAATATTCCTTATCTTAAAAAAAAAAAAGAACAAAGAGCTCCCACTCTCTGTTAAAATGACAGTTTCTACTTTGTTCACAGTCAAGTTTCTTGAGTTTTTAAATACTTATTATTTATATTTCTTGAACCTACATTCACTTCTCAACCCACTGTATTTGCATCTCTTCAAGGCTTTTGCTTATCTGGATTTGGTAAACTGGGTAACTATTATCTTTATCTTACATGATGGTTCCTTTGTGAAATTATTTTCTGCTTTATTTTCTTGGATACTTGTGATTCTTGACTTGTCCTTACTTCTCTGAACAATTTCCAGTGAATTTTGGTGCTTTATTTTGCCTTTATTAGCTAGCTACTGTTTTGCTGATGTCACCTCACCTTCCCAGCTTTCTCCAAGCTCTTCTCAAGCCTCCCTTCTCTTTGTCCACTATGCTACATTGACTTTCTATTTCTTGCGGAAGTTTAGGTTTTGTTTTTACACATTAGGTTATTTTCTACCTAGAATATTCTTTTTCTAGTCTTCCTGCAATACTCTCCTAGTTTTTCTAGTCAGTGTCTTTGGACCATTAGTTCTTAGATCTGTTGTCTTCTTTTAGGGAGATTATTACAGTGAGTGACCTACCCCATTCTTAGCCTATTATAACTTGTTAATCTTTCTCAGTTTTGCCACAAACACTTAATACTTTCTGAAGTCATCCTTTTTCCTCTTTGGGGTCAGAGCCTTTGTCTGGCCTGTTTTTTTGCTCTGTCCCTAGGAAAAAAAGCAGACTAGAATCTCCAAGACAACATTGAAACAAAAGGATAATAGTAAATATCCTTGTTTTGATCCTGACCTCAAAGACTAGTATTTCACCTTTTAACTATGTATTATTTTTGTAGATACCTAAGATTAATTTTTTTTTTTTTTTTGTATGACAGAGGGTTAATGAATTTCAGTACTCATAAATCAGGGAAATCAATTCTTGGATGCATGGAAGAACTGAAGAAACCCTAGCAGAATATAAATAATCTCTTTCATTTGTGAACTGAAAGGAGGTAGTTCTTGAATATGAATGATGACATATATTTCTATATATGTCATATATGATATATACATCTATATAGTCTATATCATATATATATACCAATATCTATCTATCTATATATATCATATATATATATAAAATATATATATATGGTCTCCAAATATATGGCCTAGATAAATGTAAGATAATAAACTTGGGTAAAATCTTTAAGTTTCTGCTAAGCCCTACCACCCTAAGTCAAGTTATGAACTGCGAGGAAGTGTAGTAGGAGATAAAAGATAAAATTTTGATGAGGCCAAATCATAGAGGTGAGAAGATAATTGTTAATAAATTCTTTTCTTTCAGTACTTGGGAGAAATAGAACTGTGACCAATAGAATTAGAGAAGTCATCAAGAAAAGTTGGTTAGGTAAAGAGATGCCTCTTCTGGCAGATTTTAGAAAGTTGCTTTTTAGGATTTGGAATTCCTGTTAATGTCATTGGTTTTTAGAATTGTACTTCTTAGTGAACAACTCAGGGCTGAAGGATCATTTTGTGCATGATTTTGTGGTGGAGGAAATGTATGAGAGTTTGAAGTTTTGTGGATGAAGATAAATTTAATTAAGTGTGATGTTTGGGAAATTTAAACAAATCTTTGTATTTTATTTTTATTAATAAAATTAGAAGGTTGGATTGGATTTCTAAAAATGGTTTCCTTGGTTCTTTCATCCTTTTACTTTGACAAGCAGGTAAAAGATATACCTAATACTAATACTCATTTATAGTACTAAGATTAAAAACTAATATATACCCAAATTAATCAAAAAGACCCAATCATTTTTAATAAGATCTTAATGCTCAAAACAATGATTTTTTTGAAATGAAAAGGTAGAGAACATTAGAGTTGACCTAAAGTTAAATTTTTATTGCCTTTCACTTGTGAAGGACCCCTATTCTTTTTCAGTGTCTGTAATGTTTATATTGAAGCAGTGGTTCTGCATTTCAGAATGTTTACTTTATTTAAAAATAGAGAAGAAAATAATGGCAAATTTGGAGGTGGAAGCTCTGTACTTTTGTACTTTATTGAGTCAGTCACCAAATAAGTTTACTTCTTTTCCTCTACGAAGAAAAATAATTACATTTTCTTTTCTTACTCTACTTTGACATCACTCCTGTTTTTGGTTATAAAATCTTTAGTTTAATCAAATGAAATTGGACTTTTTAATACAATTTATTTTCTAGCTAGTTTAAAAACTTAAGAGATTGCAAATTCCATGACTGTAAGGAGGAGAAATTTATCCTTAAATTGGGTAATGAGACAACTATTTAGTATATGTGCTCTTTAAATATTTATTTCTTTATTTTCTTTTGCCTAATATTCTGTGCTGCTTTACAATTACAATTCTCCATTGTAAAATCAGCAATCATATCTATTGAATAAAAATTTAATGATGTGAAATGTTAAGTAGATGGAGCTGGGAAGAGATCTATTTACCTGAAAGTATATCATCTTCCGTTGAAAGCTGCCTAAGCTCAGGAATTGCTCTTTCCTGTATTTCTACCCCGTATGATTTCTTTTTTATTTTATATTCCATAAATTCATCCTTTTCTCTCACCCAGCCTAATGTTTTTTTAACTATCCACTTTATCAACATGAGCACTACAGGAACCTTCTGAGTCAAGTGTAAAGCTGCTCTTTTCTATTCTGTATGTCATTGGTGCAATCCAAAGTGTACCAAAGATGGTACTGCCTTTTTTTGATCTTTAGTGATTCTTCATCACCCAGAGCAGTGACTATAAAAAACTTGCCTGCATAAGAATCGTGCAGGAATTTTTCTGATTTAGTGTATCTGGAGATTCTGATAAATAATGTTATTAGATATCAAACTTTGAGAAAATCTGATTCAGTTAATGTACTGATAGCTGTTGAGCTCTTACTGATAAAAGAGGCCTCCATGGAAGCACACATCTTCATTTAATTCTCAAAACCATCTTGTGCTGTAGAAACTAGTCTATTTCCTATATATAGAATATACCATTAAGCATGCATCTAAGCTTGACTCTTCACAGTCTTGATTCCTGCCTGGATTTTTAATCCTTTTAATTGTTGCCTCTTTCCATCCCTCTTTGTACCAGAAAACTAGTAATAATGAATCTCACATTAGCTACAAAAGCTATCTCTTTTCATGGATTTGTGGTTTTATCACTGGCTTTATCATATGTGGTTCTTATTTCCCGAGTTTCCTCCCTCTAGCCTTTTCTTTACTCAATACTTTTTCCACTTAGGACTTTAGGAATCATCTCTAGGAAGTCTTTTAAATACAAGTTCTAATTATATTAGTTGACTCATATTTTCGAGTACATTTAGAGCATCATACAATCCTGGCATTAGAAACGGTGCTTTCTAAAAAAAACAAAAATGATGTCTTCTCCATAGCTTTTCTTTTTTAATTACTATGTTTATTGAGTTATCATTGGCTTACAACACTGTATGTTTTAATGATTCAGGTTCACAGTTCTACAAATGGATGTTACCACACCATGCCCACCACTACCAAAAATTGTCCATCATAATCTACCAGGCCTCTTCCCAACTTTGCTTCTACCCTTAACCTTTGATTGTAGCCAGATGAGGGTAGAAAGTCAGTGATCTCTCATTGTCATACCATCTTATATTAGAGTGTCCCGCTTAGAGTAAGAGCTCCATAAAGTATCTTTGAGATGTTTGAAAGTCATTGTATCTAAATTTAGTTTGTCTATGTCATTTTTCCATGTTATTTTAGGATAGTGGAGACTGATCAAGTCCCTAATTCACAGAACCATGAAATTATTGTGGGAGAATTTTATTATATTAAGTTAGTTCAGTGTTAAACTAAGGAATTATAATGAAATAGTAAAGGAGATGAATGTGTGTGCCAAAAGAAAATCATAGTATATTTAAAATTCTTAAAAGTTTCTAGGATTAGATTTATAATTCACTCTTGCTCTGTTTTAATATGCTTTTTAAAAAATTCTTTTTGTATTTGCTTTTTAGAAAAAGATACCACCATTTCATTTATTTCTTTAATATGTAGACAAATGCTTAACAGATTTTTGACAGGTTATTAATATCTAAAATCAAACTAAATACAAAATATTTGATATGGTGGGTTGGCTCATAAGGGAAGATGCTAAATAGTATCCATTATTAGTAGTATGCATTATTTTAGGGTTTTACTGTAAACTAAGTAATTTTAAACTGACATTTGTAGTCTTTGGTTTCATACCAAGTTTATATATATATATATGTATATATATGTGTGTGTGTGTATGTATGTATGTATGTATGTATGCTCTTTGTGCTGTGTGTGTGTAGAGATGATACCCTGTAGGTATAACGAGATGATAAAGTAATTTTCTTTATGTCATTTTAGCTACAGACATTCAATACTGATGCACCTTGTCAAGATGTCAAACAGCTGACTAATGGAGTTGCCATGGCACAAGTTCTAAACAAAATGTAAGTTGTGTAGACGCTAGGTGAAGGAATTGTAAACCCAATACCAAGGATGAAACTTGTATTCTAAAGGTTGTTGAAACTATCCTATTTAGTGATGAGATACATTTTGTAGGTACCAAGGTATTCTTGCATCTACGGAAAAAGAAAGTTTCCATCTAATGATTCCTTGTTTTTTATAGCCATACATCCTAAATGTGCAATGAAAATTCTTATTTGAGATTTTAATTTTAAAGATCTAGTCATGTTTACAAGTTAATAATAACTATGAGACAGGTTAAATGAATGTTAAATGAATGTTTCTTTTGGATACATTTGCTATTTTTAAGTTATCAGTACATGAAGATTATTATTTTAAAGATAAAAGTCTGTCGTAATGAATTGTGATTTGTATGTGAAATTTGAATTCATAGATGATTCTGTAATTATATTTGTTAAACAGATTAATTTTCTATTGGCTGTATTTTTATGAAGACATAAATGAGACAAAGATACTATGGATTCTGCTTATTTATAGTCAGAGTTTGTTTATTGTTGCTGTAATGTTGTGAAGGTTTGTTGTGGCTAATATTGAAAATCTTGTAGATGGGTTAGAAAAAGTCATTTGCCACTCACAAATCTATCAAAATCCTGGTTTCTTGGATTCTTCAACGTTATCTGATTTGACAGACTTTATGGTAAATTCAGGATTAACACTTCAGAAGACAAATTTGTTAAATTTTTTTGTCAATCTGAGATATGTCTTATTCCCTTGCCTTACTGAAAATGTTTTAATATATCATAGGTATTTATACCTGATTGTTCTCAAAGTAATTTAATTGATGGAGGAAACATTCTGAACTTAACTCTTGATGATTTGGGAAAGTCATCTTTTTTGTTATATGAGTAGACTCATTGCTTTTTCTATGTTGCAGTGTATTGTGGGGATTGGTTTAAATGCTGCTACATTGTGGTTGGTATGGGTGTAAAGGCTTGTGTATGTTTGTTCACTCCAATAGTGCAATCCAAAGGTATCATTTACATGTTTGTGGTAGTTTTATACCATAACAGTAGAAGGAAGATGCATATCGCTCTTTGACCGCCTATATTCTGCCACTGTACCTCATGTTTAGAGTAGGGTAATTTTAGTTCCATTGTATCGTCTGTGAACTCATTTTTCTTATAATCTTTGGATTCTCCTATTACTGCTGACCTCTCTGACTTTTCTTTCACTTATTATTTAATAACTTTTCTAGAAATAGTGAAATGACTAATCAGAAACATATTTATAAATCAAATCACAGTGCTATAAAAATTGAACCATACATTTTTTTGCCTGCTTTTGCATATTCTCAGATGTCTTAACTTACTTATTATCTAAGAGCCATATATATTTGAAACCCCTTCTAGTTTTGTAGGTTTTTACAAGTCTGAATCTACATAACGAAACTTAGAGGACGCTTTTTCCTGTATTTGGGTCAATGTACATTTTCCTGCTAAAAGGACGAACAATACCATTATTTCTTTGAACATTTCAAATACATATGACACACACAGATATCCATATGTTTATATAAAATAGCTTATGTATTTCAGTAATGGCTATTAGACTTACATTAAGTCACATCAGTATCAATGTTGTTACTGAAGATGTGAAGGGGAAATTTGAAGGAAGTAGAACAATTTAATGAATGCTTTTTTTATTATTTATTTGTGGCCAGCATGTTCTAAATAAAGATATCTTGAAAATTGCTCCTTAGATGATAGGATTTACACCTCACCTTATAAGTGTGACCTGTTCTTAACTTAATCTCATTTGCAAGGATCCTGTTACCTTTGCTATGACCCTAAGGTCACATTTACAGGTACTCTGAGTTAGGGCATGATATTGGGGGTGGGGACGGACTATTCATCTCACTGCAGCTATAAATTTTCTGTCACTTTCTCCAACAAAAAGCTTAGTTTTTTCAGTTTAACCTTGCATAACTTTTCTACTTATCTTTGACTAAACAACATATTTGCAAGAGCAAGAAGAGTGAGACAGACTACAGAAATCCAGAGGCCTTAACTTATTTTTTCATTCATTGATAATAATTAGCATTAATTTGTTCAAAGGAAAATTGTTACAAATTCTGGTTAGATTAAAAATGATGGAAATGGTAAAACCATTTTTGGTTATCCCAAAAGTCAGATGTGATAGTTTTTGTATTAGCACATTTGAGGCATAATGATTTTTGATAAGCTAAGTGCTGCATCCTAGTTTCAGCTTTGTATTTTTAAATTCAAGATATAGCTTTAGAAAATAATCCCTTTTAGATTTATCCCTCCTTAGTTGACTTATTTTTCAAGTTAAAAAATGAAATTTTTATGAAACCTTTAAGACCTCTTCTAACACTAATAAATTCTGTGATTTTTGTAGTGTTAGCTTGTCTTTTAAAGTATTTATTACCTTCCCCTTTGAGCACCTTTGTTTGTATTCTTTATTGTCCTCCTTTAATAGTAGGTTCTCTGAGAGTCAGAATAGTCAGTTTTCTTCAAATACCATGCTCAATTCTTTATTCAGAGAGAGGATACAAATATTTGTTTAGAATAAAAAGTATCAATATTTAAGTACTGCTGTCAAATGTTCTTCAAGACTTTACTAGAAACATAAAATTACCAATTCTTTACCTTGAACTTAAATATCAACATAGGGCTTTATAAGTTTCAAACTAAATCTGTCCTTGTAGGTTTTCTCATTCTAATCAATTACAATGAAAAAAAAATTTATCTTGGATTTTGCCTTGTACCAGTGTCACTGGGGCAATTGCTTCGATCTCTTATCCTCAATTTCCTATAGATTGGTTGATTCTAAACAATAGATACTTTGCATGCTTACTCTCATAGTTAAATAAAGGCATATTCGATCTGTATGGCAAGTACAGTGCTTGATACATAGTAGATACATTAAAATGTTCCTTTTCCCCCCATTTAAATTGTGACTTTCACATCTTCCTGCTAACTTGGTGCCTGGTATGAGATATTTAGTAAATGTTTGTTAAATTGAACATGCTAATGACCTAAGTAATTTATTATGAAAAAGTCTAAAAGAAATTCATTGGAATCACAAAAATTCAATTGTTGAATTTAATGTTTATTAATATTATTAATGATAGGTTTTAAGATATAAAATTATGTTCTCTGTTCATTCAACTTGGTATTTTTTACATTTGTATTTTTATTTTAGAGATGTAGCTTGTTTTGATGATGCTTGGTTAAGTCGAATTAAAGAGGATATTGGTGACAACTGGAGAATAAAGGTATGCAACACATACTGCTCTGACTCTTATATGTTCACTAATATGTTATTGACTTTATCTTAGTGCTCTTTTTAATATGAGTAATTTTGGTTTTATTTTTTTTCTTGGTAAGTTTGTTAATGTCTTTTGACTTTATTTTGGTATTCAAATAATTAGCACTTTTAATTGATACCCTCCTTTTTATTATTTCCCTTTCTCTACTAATGTCTACTCTTTCCTTGTTAAGGTAGAAGCTTAAGTTATTAGTTTTTAGGTTTTTTTTAAAGCATATTAAACATTGCCTTAGTCATTATCCAAATATTTTCACAAATTCTTTTCACTTAGTTCAAGATGTTTGGTAATTTTTCTTCCACTTGTGAGTAAATTAGAAGTAGATATTTCAAATTCTAAGTATTTGAGGTACCTTTCATTTATTTGATTCCTGATTTAATTCTATGTTGCGCAGTTGTTTTACAAATAGACTATGTCAACTAAGTTGATAGTCCTCTTTACATCTTTGATATCTATTGTTGTATTTGATTCCATTAATTATCAAGTCTAGTCACTAATGATAGTAGGTTTATCAGTTTCTCTTTTCAATTCTGTTAACTTCTGAATCATTTAGTTTGAACCTGTTATTAGTTTTACATAAATATTTTATAGCTTCTTAATGAATGCATCTATCATTATGAAAATTATCCCTGACAATATTTGTTGTTCTGAAGTTTGATTTATTTGGTATTAATATAGCTACTCCAATTCTGGTTAAGTTTTGCTTTAATTTATCTTTTTTGTTTTTTTCAATCTCTCTATATCCCCATTTAAATTGTTTATAGTAATAATCATTCTATTCTACCCAGTGGCAGTCTCTTTACTGGTTTTTTAAAAAACCTTCCATTTATTAGCCTGTATTTTTTTTTTATTTATATCCTTGAACATGTTTAACAATCACTTTCAATATTACTATCTTCTAATTTTCTCATCTCTCATTTCTGAACCTGTTCCCATTGATGAAGTCTTCTCATTTGGTCCACATTTTCCTGCTTCATCACAGTTGTAGCCACTGCTTGTCACTATAAATTTCACTGTTGATTCCTCAGCTTTTTATATTCTTTTAAAGCATGTTGAACTTTATTTTTGCAGGTAGTTAAGATACTAGTGAATCATTTTGCTTCTTTTAACTTTTGGGGGATTAGGATACAGGTCCAGAGTTAAATTTTCATCTAGATCTAATTTATACCAGCTAGTAAGTTGTGACCATTTTGGGATCTCTAGTGAATACTTATTTCACTCTGGCTGGTGAGAGTTTTAACAACTCTCACTTGTGACCCTGTGTAATCTTTGGAAATTAATCAGTTTATAGTTCCCTGGATTGTTCTTTCCTTGGAAAGTTTTTCTCTTTTTAACCTCATGGTGATTTATCCTTGTACGTACATGGTAATTTTCAGTGAGATTCAAAAGAACCAATAAGCAGAATTCTGGGGCTCTTTCTCTACATAACTTTCACCTCTTCTTCTGCCTTGCGAACTACTTTGACCTTCCTGGATTTGTAATGTCTATCTCCTCATCTCAACAAGAAAATCAAACTTCACTTAGTTTCCACAGCATATTCTTATGCTGTGGTGTGAAAACTTCCTCCAGACAGAAATTTTAGAAAGCATAGTGTTCATCTTTTTGTTTTCCTTCTATAGGATATTAGAATTTTATATTGTCTTTTACTAAAACTTGAAAGTTAGTGTTTTTGTATTTTGTCCTATTTTCTGGTTGTGACAGGAGAGTAAGTCTATACCCTTTTAATTATTCATGACTGGAGGTAGGCATGCTCAAAGGTGTATCTTTAAAGTTATTTGAACACATTGTAGTTTACCTTAAATGGAAACACCCTGGTTAAACTATGTAAACATGAAGGTATTTTCTTCTTGTAATCAAAGTCTTAACTAAAACTTTGATATTTAAAGAATATCATGTATTTGTATTTTTAAAATTTTATTTAATTTTTTTAATTGTCTTCCACCTGGGTATGTATTTCTTTTTTTATTAAAATGAAGTAATTGTTGTTGTTTTTTCCATTAGGCTAGTAATTTAAAGAAGGTACTTCAAGGCATTATGAAATATTATAATGAGGTATGAAAAACATCTGACTTTTATATACAAAATGCTTTGAGATAATTGACACTGCAAAAGAGTTTGACCTTTCATTTGTAACAATTTACTAGAATATATAGTTGGAATGTATTTGTTTTTACATTTTTAAAACATTAAAGTTTTATGAGCATAAATGGGCTTCAGCTTAATATGTTGATTTGTAAAATAATGTTACTCTTATATTGATACTCCTTGAATTAATTACTTTAAGTTGTTACCTTTATCTTTATATAATTTGATTTTATGCAGTGCTGTAAAGGAGACTTTGTAATTAAATTGATTTTACACCCTTTGAAAGATTACTTAGACATTTCCTGTGGAAACAGCAGCAAAGATATAAATATATACAGTGAAATAATGCATGTACAGGTGAATTGGAAATATATGCAAAATGAAATTGATATTAAAATCACATTAGATGATACATGTATTCAAATTTTTTTTTCCCTTATCAACATAACAAGTTCTCTAGTAGTATACAAAAGTTCATGTGTAATGTTTGGAAGCAATTATCATTTAAAGAATTTTGTTTCTGCTTTTTTAAAGTTGTCACACAATTAAAATTGGAATTTTTCCAAATAATTTTTGCATTGAAAATTTTCAGTTTATTGATACCTAACACTCATTTTGAAACATTTTTGTTCCAATAAAAAATTTTTTTTCTAAGCTTAAAGAAAAAAAGACAAGACCTTCAATGATTACTTCATTAGTTTTGTTCCTCATTTGTGAAAGTATGATGACTTATGTTATGGTTCTCTGTTAATTGGTCAATAAAAAATAAAAATATTGAGAGTTTCCTTTGGTTTAATAGAAATATGTCCCCGCCCCCCCGCAGTGGAAAGATTTAAGTTTTTTCATAGTAGATCAGTCCAGGGGCTTCTTACAAAGTTTTTCTTTCTAATAGTAGGATCAAAGGATAATTGGTATGAACTATTGTAATTGCTCTTGTGAGGTTACTTAAAATGTTAGGAGATTGTTTCAACTTTGCTAATGGGTTTTAGTTGATAATTATGCACATGTGATTTATTAATTTATATCAATCATTTATGAACTTATTTAAAATTTATTTACCTTGTTACTAAATATAGTAAATTTTTTGTGACCCTACATAAATGAGTGATCTAATTTATTGTTTTGCTGCTGCAGTTTTTGGGACAACAGATTTCTGAGGAACTTATCCCTGATTTAAACCAAATAACTGAATGTTCAGATTCTGTGGAACTTGGAAGGTTGCTCCAACTTATTTTAGGTTGTGCTATCAACTGTGAAAAGAAACAAGGTAAATGACTCTGATTCATTTGACAGTATGTAGTAGAAAAACCTGTATTGTCATAGGGAGTAGAATAAATGTTAACAATTTGGCAGAAAGCACTCTGAAGTATAAATTATAGGGTCTGAGTCTGAGTTTTAACTTAGTCCCACATTAAAAGCAACAACTGTTAAATATCCTTTTTGTATTAGAATTCTGAGATTCATACTCAGTGGATAAATTCCTAAATGTATTTTGGTTTAATTAAGTATATTTGATGCTTAAAGCTTAGTATATATTTAATAAAGAACATACTTAATCTGATGTGTTCTCTTTCACATTTAAGATTTAGAAATGTAAATTAATTCAAATTTTTATAAATAAATATGCAACAACCAAACTATAATCTTTGCCTGAACTATGTCTGTCCAGTACTTTGTCTTTTTTTTTCTATTTGAATTTTTATTTTTGTTGTTCTTTTTTTAAAATTAATTAATTTTTTTGTGGGAAGAGAACAAGTTACATATAGGTGTACATATTACAATATCATAATTACAAAATTATAAACCATGTAAAATAATATATTATTACTCATATGTGTTATTTAAAATTTTCAAATATCACAGGAATGATATACATCAAATCCAGTGTACTGATTATTATTTCTGGAAATGTGTAATGGGGACTAAGAAGAGATGTCCATAAAGAATGTCAGCTATCTCTGTGATGACTGATTTAATTTTTTTTTTATTTTGCATATATATATGTGTGTGTATCTATATCTATATCTATACATATATTTACATATGAATAGATATAGATATATATTACATTATTGTGTACCCTGGGGTTTTCCCATTTCCCTAATACCTGTTAACCATCCTGCTCTTTTGTGCCGGTCACCTCCCTGCCTTCTTCCCCTTCCTCTTCTCTCGCGCCATTCTTCAGCCCCATTGGTTGTTTCTAATTTTTTTTACTCATTTGTTTGTTTTCCCCTATCTCCATCATATAAGTGAGACCATCCTGTATTTCTCTTTTTCTTTTTAGCTTATTTCTGCTAATATGAGTCCTTCTAGTTCCATCCATGTTGCTGCAAATTACATAGGTTTGTCCTCCTTGATTGATGCATCATATTCCATCATGTACATATACCACATTTTTTTTCAACCAGTCGTCAGTTTTGGGGCATTTAGTTTGTTTTCATATCTTGGCAGTTGTAAACAGAGCTACAATAAACATGCGCGTACAGGTGTCCTTTTGAATTAGTGTTTTCCAGTGCTTTGTTTTAATAAACAGCCTGGTGATATTGTTTGAAGGTGGGGCTTTCTGTTGATGATTCCAATCCAAAAATAGTTGGTTCATGAGTACAAAAACTTGACTTTTTGTATATAATGAGTAAAATGATGAACTGGGTAGTTCAAAATCTACTACTTGTTAGGATTTGGATCAGTCCCGGTAGTAAGATTTCTTTACACGGATAATTTTTGCGTGATTTGTTCAGGCTCAGTCTTTGTACATCATTTTCATTAAGGAATGTTTTAACTTTATAAAATATTTAAATCCTGGGCCATAGAAAACACACTGAGCAATATCTAACTCAAAAAAAAAAAAAAAGCACAAAAACAGAATAAATACAATAATTGCAAATTCAGGAAGAGAAATAAAATGTTAGAGAAAAAACATGTTTATATCAGAAAACTGATACTTCTATATCATTGCTTCTATTTTCCTCTAGGGAAGTTCATTATGTCTCCATAGAATTGTCACATAGAATGTCAAATTTGGGTTTTTCATAAAAGTAAAGAATATTTATTTGCTTAGGAAAAAACAAGACATTTTATACATGCTTCATTTATCAATCTAGTGATTTTCTGCTATTGAAATCTTTTATTTTTATTTGGTTAGTATTTTATTTCTATTTGGGTACCTGGTTGGTTAGAGCATCTCTTTGCTTAATTTATTTTAGCGTGTTTCTCTCTCTAAAATAGTCTTTCATAGTCTTAATAGTTTTTCATAAAACCAAGTTTTTTTTTTACTGTTTAATACATGTCTTTATTATTTCATTTCGTTTATTGTAATTAGTCAGATCTTCCTAAATTGTATTTGAAATATAAAATATAATTTTCCTTAAACTGTATATTTTGATGCAATAATAATCTCATCTCACTAGTTCTAAGCATTACTTAGCAATTTTTTCCCTCAGATTTTTAAAAAGAAATGTATTGCCAATATACATATACTTTAGCAAGTAGTAAGTATAGAGCTTTGTATTCATTATTAAAATAATAAAACTAACTGAATTTGTCCTGGAAATTAGTTGTCTGGACTTTGAGTTTTTAGAGGAATGGAAAAACATTAAAATTTTAAAACAAATCTATAGTATAAAACTTATATTTTAAATGGAGAATGTATTTTCTGTGTGATTGGAAGTTTTTGCAAACTCTCATTCTTGGAAAAAGAGACTGGTTTGAGGAAATTGGTACCCTGTTCTTTAAACATTATCCAGAAAGTTCATTTCCTGGAAATAATTCAAGTTACTGTGTATTCTCCATTTAATTATTCCCCCTCCCTCATCACCGTAGCACTTAGTAGTGAGTTACAATCCAGAATCAATCTGTCTGTATATCTTTGTCTTGTTCTTGACCTCACAATAGAGCTTTATAGGACTTCTATAAATTGTCCAGAAGAATAAGTAAAACAATAAATTATTAGAAAATAATGAGTCCTTAAAATTTTTGGAAAATTGTTTTAGCTACAGAAAATATGCTATTAAGTGGATTTAAAGTTCCAAATATGTTATTTTTTCTTACATTTTCTCATTTCCTTTTAAAAACCTTCCTACTTATGACTGAAATACATCAGTGTAGATGTTTAAGTTATATCACATAGTGATTTGATATACATCTAAAAATGATTGAGTCGTAGGATGAGTTAATATCCATTATCTTTTAAAGACTAAAATTAAAAAAAATTTTTTTTCTACTTGTGGCAAGAACTTAGGATCTACTCTTTTAACAACTTTACTACATGTTAATCTTAACAAGTTAATTCTTGTTAACCTAGTTATCATGACATACATTGCATCCATAGTACTTATTTATCTTTTAACTGGAAGTTAGTTTGTACCTTTTGACCATATTCCTCCATTCCATATCCCCCATCTTTGCTAACCTTAAATCTGTCTTATTTTTCTGAGTTTGAGTTTTTTTTTTTTCTTTTTAATTCTATATATAAGTGAAATAACATACAGTATTAGTCTTTTGTCTGACTTATTTCACGTAGAATAATGCCCTCAGGTCCATCCATGTTGTTACAGATGGTCATATTTTCTCTTTTTGTTATGATTGAATATCTTCAGTTTTTATTTGGACAAAATCAACTTAACTCATCACATGTGTGTTTGTGATAAAGTGTAAAAATCTACTTGAGGTGAGACTTGGTAAATACTGAACAGGTTTTTATAGGAGACTTTTTTGAAAACCTTCCTGAAATGAACTAAGTAGTTGATAAAAATGAAACTTTGCATCTAAGATTTTGGGAGTTTATTTAATTCATATGAATTCACCCTTTAATACTGAATACTTCACAAGGAAATTGTCAAATTTATCATTTTAGGATTAATTGCAATTTCTTTTTTTTATCTTTAATTTAAATAATTTATATATATATATATTTCACATTACACATCATTGTAGTCCCCGGCGATCACCCACCACCTCCCTTCCCTGACCATTCCCACTCGTCCCCCCACCCCACAGTTGTGTATTTTAGTTTGGTTGTTAGCTTGTTTTGACTTTTCTTTCCTGAGCTTTTGTTTTTTCTATGTTCCAAGCAATTTCTTTTCTTTTCCCCTTTAGGAAAAAATAACATTTAAAATGCTTATGTAAATCTGTTTTCAATTCTGCATATTTTTTCAGTAGAATCTACCTTTTTTGTGGAAAAATAGTTTGCTGGTATAAGATAAGACATATGTGGTAAATGAGTTCTTATGCAGTTAAATGAGTAGGTTAAAGTACTTTGATTTAAAAGTAATTTTTTCTGATCTGATTTTTTTTTTAAATCATAGAACACATTCAAAATATAATGACATTGGAAGAGTCTGTTCAACACGTGGTCATGACTGCTATTCAAGAGGTAAGTTATATCATTTTCATATTGTGGAAATGCTAAACCAAGTTATATAAAACTTCACATTAATTTTATGGATGTTTATTTTTTCTGTTTGTATTAAATTTCTCTCTGCTGCAGGTTTTATGTATATTTTGATAGTGTTTCTTCCTTTTTAATCCCTGAAGTATCAAACAAGGACTTCATGTGCCTTTGCATTTTAAAAAGTTAGTTAATATTGTCAGATTACTTTTAAGGAATCTAAGTTCAACTAAGGAAACCAATGCAGATAGGAATTTTTTTTTTCTTTTTTCTGCCACTAAGAGCAGTCTTTTTTAAAATATTTAAAGTGTATATACATATATAAAAATATATGCATATAATAAAAATAAATCCCATATGCATATTTACATTGTTAGAACAGTGAGCAAATATGATACCTAGGTTTTAAGGGACAACACACCTGGTAGTTTAAGCAAGTTTATTTGTTTAAGTTGATCTATAAGGTTCAGAATTCATGTGGTAAACCTCTAATACAATTTTTATTGAATATTATTTGAAGAGTCATTGAATTAAGAGAAGAAAACACTAAATAAGAAGCATTTTACTATCATTTCAAGTAGTACATTTTTGCCGCATAAGAGTCACTTTATTGTGCTTAACTTTACTATTTTAATTTTCTAGTTGATGAGTAAAGAAGTAATGAACTCTCCTACAAATGATACTATTGGAGAATTAGAGCAACAGGTGAGTTTTCTAGTGAGAAAAATGTTCAAAACAAAGATTCAGTTCCTTTACCAATTACTATCACAAGACTTACTTAGGGGAAGTTAGACAGGAATATTTTCCTCATGAAATTTAGATTGTTTATTCTTCTTTGTCAGTTCACTTGAATATTACTTGTTCCTTCATAAGTCAAGTAGTATTGGTCTTCAGAGTGTTTTATGGTCATGTTTGATTAGTTGAATGGCACTGAGGTTTCCTCCTGGTACTTGTAATGCATATAAGACTACCAACCACATCCTATGTGGGTGGGTGGGTGGGTGGGTGGGTGGATGGATGGATGGATGGATGGATGGATGGATGGATGGGTGGGTGGATGGATGGATGGATGGATGGATGGATGGATGGATGGATGGATGGATGGATGGATGGATGGATGGATATTTCACATGATTTTAATCACCACGGGTCACCCACCACTTCCCCTCCCTGACCACTCCAGCTGGTCCCCACCCTCCTTTTGTGTACTTTCATTTGGTTGTTCAGATATTAGTGAAATCATTTGGTTTCTCTCTTTTTCTGTCTGAGTTGTTTCTGCTAGTATGCTTTCTTTTAGTTACATACATGTTTTCATAAATTCATCAAATTTGACATTTTTAATTGATGAGTAATATGCCATTGTGTATATATACCACATCTTCATCCAATACGCCATTGTGTATATATACCACATCTTCATCCATCCATTGTGTATATATACCACATCTTCATCCATGTTTTGGGACATTTGGGTTTCCATGTCCTTGCAATTATAAACAGTGCTGCAATAAACATCTGAGCACAGGTTTCCTTTTGTGCCCACACTGAGGTCTCTATGTTTTTATAAGGTAATAAAATTTTGTCACTTTTATCTCTCCTGATATTGAAAAAATACTTCAAAAGACCATTACTCACACTTCTTTCCTTGCTTCTGTGATTATTTCACATGGAAAATAGGTACTTTCTTCTAATATAAAACTCAATCTGGGCTGTAGGAGGAATAAGAAGAGAGGCAAAAGCATCAAGTGTTAATTCTGTTACACTTTTGGACATCTGCTTTTCATGATTGCTATCAGTCATCTCAAGAAGTATTTCAAATTAAAAATAAAATTTATATAAAAAATCCATTTAAATTTTAAAATGCTTATTCTTCCCTTGCCATGATGAAATTAGTGTTTCATAGAATACTTTTTTTTTTCCACACAGATTACATAAAGTTTTACTTTTGTAGGATCTTAGCTTTAAATGTTAATGGGACTGTGTAAATATTTGTTTTACAGGGGAAAAAGCCACAATAAATTTAGATATATTTGTTACTAGGTAAAATTTAAAAACCATGCCCAGTACCATTGTATATGTATGTTGTGATAAAAGTATGTTTTTTTATTTTGTATCAAAACATGATTTTCTAAAATTCATACACTTTTTGCTTCAGCTTAAAAGGGCCTTGGAAGAACTTCAGGAAGCACTAGCAGAAAAGGAAGAACTGAAGCAAAGATGCCAAGAACTAGACCTGCAGGTGCGGAAAAGTAACTTGATATTGAGAAAAATTTCCTCTTTAAATAAGAGGTTTTATTTTATTAGTTGCCAAGTGAGTTGGTCAGGTTTCATTCTATGGGTACTATTTCTAACCACCTGATGTTTCAGATAAGGGAAAGAGGAGTGACTAGGTAAGGGCCACTCAGCTACTTCGGGCAGCTCACCTTTAAAAATTAGTCCTTTATATTGAGACAGAAAATGTATTATTTTTTTATCATAGTAATGTTGGTTTACAATAAGATTTTAGGTTCACGCCTCTTCAGATATCTTTTATGGTACCATGCCCACCATCAAAGTATCAATAATCCTCCAACAAGGACCACTGAGTCTTTGTTCCCTTATCCCCAACACCCCCTTCTGATAGTGTTTGTTCTATAGTCAGATGGTCAGATTTCTAAAGTTTGTTTATTTTAGTTTCATCTGAGAGAAATCCTCTGTTGTCTTTCTTTTCACTTACATTTCCTAGCATTGTCTGACCTGATTAACCAGTTTAATTAATTGTTTAGCTAGATTTAGAATCCAAAATCAGACTCCTAAGTTTTTTTGCTATTATTACCTTTATATATTCATTTTTTTAGGTGACTGCGCTTCAAGATGAGAAGAATTCACTAGTTTCTGAGAATGAGATGATGAATGAAAAACTTGACCAGTTGGATGGGTCTCTTGATGATCCAAATACAGTGGTTGCAAAAAAGTATTTTAATGCACAATTACAGCTAGAACAATTACAGGAAGAAAACTTCAGGTAACTTTTTAAACAGAATTCATTCTATAAAGTTCTATTTAATTGGTGACTAAAAATAATATCAATAATTGTTAGACATTGTATAGCATGTTTTAAGCACTGATTAAACTACTGAAAATACCAGATGGAATAAATAGTTCCTGCACTCACAGGTTCTCTAAATCAGTAAGATAAGTAGGATGTGCATATGAAAACAAACCAATGCAAAATAGCATGTGAAAAGGTCCAGTTGGTGGGTTTAGGCAAGTTCAGTAAGAATTTTGGGAGTCACTGCTGAAACCTAGGGAAAATGAATTTCTTGCATAGAAAAAGGAACCTAATAGTGGGAAAAAATGTATATCCTAGCCTATACAGCTTTTCATTTTAACTTACTTATTTCTTCTTAAAAATAAAAAGTTAAGTGTATATGTTACTTTCAGTTAACATACATTCTCTCTCAAGTGCTTATCACTGAGCTTCACACTCCAAGGCCTGAGAGCAGGCATTCTAATCCTGTATATATTTTTGTGTCTGTTGGTACATTTTTCAGACATATTTAAAATTACAAAAATGTTGCAAGATTACTTTTTTATAGTTTTAATTTATATGAAACAGTTAATTTACTGTTTTGTCTTGTGCTTTAGCAGTTACTATACATATGCATATAGATATATTCATTTTTTTAACCATTTGAAGATAATTTGGAGTCATGCCCTTTTATGTTCTTCAATATGCCTTTTCTGAGACTTCTAAGCCACAATATAGTAATAAAAATTAGGAAATTTTGCATTGATACAATATTATTATGAAATCCACAGATTATGTTCAAATCCCACTAGTTGTCTCACTTCTGTTTATTCATTTATTATTATTTTTTCCTGGATCTAAGTCTAATCTAGGATTATACATTGTATTTTTAGTGGATTCTTTTTTAGTAGACTATAAATCCATTACCGTCATCATTTATTTTGGTGCTCAAATTATCCCAATGGACAGCTTTTCCATTGATCCCTGTACCATTTCAACATGTTTATTTTTATCATTTACTGTAAGACTGGTGTTAAGTTTTCAGTGTTTGTGGATTTATAGATTTCAGTTTTTCAGTTTTGGCTTCAAGTATTTTAAAATTCTGTTTATATATATACATTTGTGACATGTCTCTGATTTTATAATGAGTATTTTTCATTTTTGGTCATTCTTTTTGGCTTAAAATTTTATTTTATTATTTTATGTAATAAAGCCACGCCAGCTTCCTTGTTTATTATTTTTCTGATCTTTACACTTTCAATCTGTGTCATTGCATTGAAAGTATCTTTTGTAATTTCCATGCATTTGAACTCTGCTTTCTTATCCAGTTTAGTCTTCTGATTTTTTTATTTGATGTGTTCTAATTAATTTTTCTTGATGTTTTTATTTAAGTCTGCTTTTCATTTGTCATATCCTTTCTTTTTCTTCCTTTCCTACAGTATTTTGAGATAAATGTATTTTTAAATTTGATTCATTTTTTAAATATTCACCCTTAATTTTTCATATTGTCCTTAAAATTGCTAATTAACATTATGTTTTTTTAATATATATATTTTTTCTCTTCACATTTTGAAATTAGCATCTTTTTTCTGTTAACACTAGAGATGGCATGCATTTTGGTTAAGAAGTAAACATGAGAATTTGCAGCATTACTTTTGTTTTCAGGTGTGCTTCAAAACCAAGAGGGAAAAATATTTTTGGCTATATTTTTATCCTTATTTTCAGTGTGGAATTAAATTTTTTTTTAATTGGAAGTGTTAATGAGTTCATATCTCAGTAAGAATATAGATAATGGATATTATACTATAAATCTTTGTTTTCATTATGTAAGGCTTGAAGCGGCAAAAGATGATTACCGTGTTCACTGTGAAGAACTTGAAAAGCAACTAATTGAATTTCAGCACAGAAATGATGAATTGACCAGTCTTGCTGAAGAAACAAGAGCCCTAAAGGATGAAATAGATGTTCTTAGGTATGGTATGTCAAAATATAATTAAATCTCTTATATGTTATTTTTCAGTTACTTTGGTACTCTATATTTTAATCAGAGATTTCATGAATTGCCCCTATCAAGCATCAGGTATTGATCAGATTTTATCTGGGCTCCTAATCTTTATTTATATTGATAGTATGTGCAATTTAAGGATAATATTTTATTCTTGTTGGGGCAGTGTCATGTTAGAACCCATAAGTCCAAATTCATAACATTTAGCTTGACCTTCCTATAGTCACTCATTTGTCTTATGAGAATTTTACTTAAGGAATGTATTTTTATAACCCAAAATCTGGACACTTCTAAAATATAGATGGAGATAAGAATCTTAACATTTTTTTTAGCTTACCTCAGGTTGTTTCATTTTCTTTTACAATATGAAATTTTTATTTTTTTTCTTATGCGATGTTGCTCAAGCAAACACACCACCTATGTCTTCTGTATATTCTATGTTTTATATATATATATACATATATATAAATTTATATATATTTCTATATTACATGTTTATGTAAAATATATCCATTACATTATATACACAACATTTTGTTATTTTTAATGTTCATTTAAAATATAAAAAGGCTGGGCACAGTGGCGCATGCCTGTAAGCGGCAGCCTAGGAAGCCACGGGCAGGGCCAGGGATTGCAGTTTGAGTCCCGCCGGGGGTATGTAGCAAGACCTAGTTCCAAAAAAATATAGCTAGGTATGGTGGTGTGTGCCTGTAATCCCAGCTACCTGGGAAGCTGAGGTTGGGGATTACTTGAGTGTGGTACCCCGGGCAACATGAGCCTGTGCTTCCACAGGCTAAAAATTAGCGAAACCTAGTCTCAAAAAAACAAACAAAAAAAAACCATTAGTTGGAGCCTGCATGTAATAGTGAAGTGATTTGGTTTACTTATTTACTTTTGCTTTAGCCCAGTTTTCCAGTAAGCACAATTGTAAAGGAAAGTGCTTTGTTAGGTGTATTGTAAGTAGAGTCAACTTCCCACGTGTATCAGGTACTTTAAAAAAGGTTGCACTGTTATATATAAAGCAAAATTGATCCATAAACTACAGAGTATTTTAGAATTGTTGAATTGCACTTATAAAATTATTCTTTATTATAAATTATACTAATATATGCACCCACTTAGTAATTTAGTGTGTCAAATAAAAAGGTTGGACAGCTTCAGGTTTGAGTCTATTTCCAGAGTAATCATAAAGTTCATGATTTCGGTTTTTTCATTTTCTTTTTTTTTTGTATCATTAACTGACAGTATATTTTGAAGATTCATTTTGCAGAGCATACAAAACTGCTATTTTTTTCTCTTAGTTTTTACTCAGTAATATTTAGTCTTTATTATTAAGGGCTACTTCTGATAAAGCAAATAAACTGGAATCAACAGTTGAAATATATCGTCAGAAACTACAAGATCTAAATGACCTTCGCAAGCAAGTGAAAACATTACAGGAAACAAATATGATGTACATGCACAATACAGTCAGCTTAGAGGAAGAATTAAAGAAGGCAAATGCAGCACGTACACAGTTAGAAACATATAAGAGGCAGGTAAGGAAATAACTTTTTAACAAATTAAAATCTGAATGCTACATAACTGAAAAGAATTGCCTATATTCAGCTGTAAAATTACAAAAAATTTCTTCTATCTAATTTTTATTGAAGAGTTGGTAACTGAGTTTGAATTATGTAGGTCTTTTACTTCTTACTGGTTTCTGAGCTTGTGTTTTTCGTACATTTTATTGCTTTTTAGCTTTTTCCTTAACTAGTGTTACATATCTAGAGGATAAAAATATAACTTATTCTATTTTGCATCTTACTAAACAACATAAAGAATCTAGAGGTAAAAGCCTTTTTATTATCTGCTCTTATCTAAATGTTATTTTTACACATTTAGAAATAGTCTCTAATCTCTGATTCTTATCTTAAGTTTTATGTAGTGATCTCCGAAGAGCTATCAATACTTCTTTACTTTTGTTTTTCACAGGTTCAGGATCTTCATATTAAACTTTCCTCTGAGTCCAAAAGGGCAGACACACTGGCATTTGAAATGAAGCGACTTGAAGAAAAACATGAAGCTTTACTTAAAGAAAAAGAGGTAACAATGATTATAGTTGATAAATAATATGTCTGTCTTCTGTTAGTTTTTTAATCTATCCTTGTCATAAAATGGAAGAAATACCAATTCTAGCTATCTTCAGTGAAATATTTATATAAAAGTCTTGTAAAAATTCACTTCATTTTGTCTTGAATGGCAAGAGATCATTCATCTTTTTTACCATAGCTGAGTAGTATTCCATTCACTTTATAGACCACATCTTTTCAGTGCATCTAGTCTCTGCTCTAGGTGGTTATGTACTTGTCTATTGCAAATACTGCTGCATGAGCATAAGCATGCTTATGTTCTTTAGAATTACTGTTTTTGGTCTTTGGGTAGAGATGGAATTGTTGGGCTAAATACTGGATCTACTTTTAATGTTTTGAGAGAAATTTCCATATTTTTTTCCTTTTACTCTTGACCAGTCTACATTCCCACCAACAATGTACAAGGGTTCCTTGCCAGTGCTTACTGCGTCTAGTCTTTTGATATAAGCCATTCTGACTGGTGTGAGATGGTATATTGTGGTTTAGATCTGCATTTCCCTGATAATAAGTGATGATGAGCATTTTTCATGCATCTGTTGACCTTTTGTCTATCTTACTTAAAGGTCTACTTAGTTCTTTTGCCCACTTTTTGATTGAGTTGTTTTTTTTTTTTTTAATGTTACTGAGTTGTATGTTTTCTTTGTAGATCTTAGAATTAGCACCTTATTAGATGTATGTTATGTATGTTTTTTTACTAACAGTAGAGTATCATCATTTTGATGAATTATGCATTTTTTTGTTTTTACTTTCAGTAGAGTATCATCATTTTAGTGAGTTCTGCACTAAGTTTTTAATTTGATGTAGTCCCTTTTTAAAACTTTTTGACTTTTGCTTCCAATGCATTGGAGTAGAGTCCCCAAAGACATTCCCAAAACCAGTCATGGAGTGTTTCACCTATGTCTTCTTGTATTTATTTTATGGTTTCATGTCTTATATTCTTGTCTTTAATACATTTTAATTTTTGTATATTATATAAAATAGTAGTCGTTTAATTATTTGTCATGTAACTGTCCAGTTTCCCAATACCATTTGTTAATGGACTCCTATCTCCAGTGTATACTCTTAAAGTCTGTTGTCATAGTGTAACTGTCAGTATAAATGTGGATTTATTTGTGTGCTTTCAATTCATTTCCACTGATCCATGTGTTTGTTTTTATTCAGATGCCACACTTTTCATGACTATACTCTTGAAGTACAATTTGAAGTCTCGAAGTTATTCCTCTTTTTTTTGGTCAGGATTGCTTTGGTTGTTCAATGGTCTTCTTTTATAGTTCCATATAAAGTCTAAGTCTAATGTGTCCTGACACTAGATTAATTCATAAGCTATAACTCATTCACTATTTCTGTTGATTGCCTCCATCATGGTTCTTTTGTGTGTGTGTGTGTGTGTGTGTGTGTTTAATATTTTATTGAAAACATGGTGTTTACATGCAATGTTTCAATCCTGGAAGTAAAATTTCCCCTAGCCTCAGATTTTGATGTTACTGGTTTTGCAGTGATAGTTTTGGACTTATTCTGTGAAGTCTGTATCTTTTCTAATATGCAGACACTAGATTATTCACTTTTGTCACTAACATCAGTTCATGATTTAGACTCAGTGTGTATTTTGGAAACTACCTTCAGTTCTTAGACAATTTAAAATACATTTGCCTTTATTTTCTGCTTGCACATGGCATCAAATTTATTTATTTTTCCTTACATTTAAAAAAAAGGTTTTTTAGGAAAAGAGAGTGAGAAACCTCTATAGTGATAGGTGGGCAAGAGAATTGCACATCAATTCTCAGTTTCTCAGCTCAAATCTGAGCAGAGACTTTGGTCCATCTCAGATCGCTTGTGGATACACATGAATGGACAGAATTTAAAAATATCCCCTGTAACTATTGTGTGCCTCAGATTTTCCTTATAAATTTTTGGCAGGTTCTTATTTGTCCCACCAGTGGCATAAATACCTGTAGTTATAGTGATAAACAGTGGTTGGTAATTATTTTTGACAAATGCTTTGGGAATATGGGAATGTGGATTTTCTTACACAGCAAGTACTAAGTCATGTTAAATAATTGAAATTGCCTTTGAATGGAATTTCTCCAGGGAGATGCAAGACAGGTCAAATAGTGACAATTCTTTAAAGATGCAGCTTATAAGTATAGTTCCATATCTAGCTGCCCCTTCTGGTGACTTACTAAGTTGCTGCTTTTTAAAACTGCAGTATTGAGATATGATTTTTATTGCCACTCCAGAGCTGAGGAGAGGGTTAGTTGTGAGGTGAGTTAAAAAAGCAAATCTCTTAAGATTTAGTAGATTTTAGCAGATGCCTCTCTCATTATTGCAGATCTTTGGGTACTTTTCAGAGTTCCAGGAAAGTTTATTTTGACAGATTTGCTAGCATTTGCACTGTGTGTGATGGAATATTGATAGAGGTCCTTATGTTTGCCCGTAGTCATAATTTTTAGTATCAAAGAATGTGGGTCACCTGAAATCCAGTCCTAGGACTTTTTCAGTCAGTTACCTGTTTACTGTTATGTTGGTTTGATGAACTACATTAAACAGGTTTTGCTTACTGATTTGGAAAGTATTGACATCGGAAATACACTTTTATATTCAGAAGTACTGTTTCAGTTCTAAAAAATTGATTAAAGTATGAACCTTTTGTACAGAGTATGGAAATTTGTCACTGGTTTAGACTCTGAAATAAAATAACTAAACTATGAAGTACTAAAATGATTAATGATATGAAGTCCTAGCATGCTAGTCTTAGGAAAATAGTCTTTTTCCCACAGATTCATACTTTCTTGGTGTTACTTATCATTTTGTTTGGTAGAATTTCACAGTAGGTATAAAAGAAATAAGTTTCCTGCATCTCTTAAATAACTACACTATAGTCTAAGTACCTCATTCATTATTTTATACCTCTTTCGTTATTCAAAGTATCTTTGCCAAGAGTTTAAGTGTCAGGATTCCCATTTCAGTGATATGGATGCTAAAGCAAAGAATCAAATAACTTACCCAAGAAATATAGATAAGAGTACAAGTTGTGAAACTGGAATTCATGGCATATCATCTATTTACTTCCAAAGTCCGTATTTCTTGACTACTCGTTTTCGCTTTGCATATTTGTACTTTTACATAACTATTTCCATTTCATTCAAGACAAATTAATGAGGAAATCACAGTTCTGAGATATATAAGGATTATTATTTGTGTGATTTATTAACCCTTAGCACTAAAGCTTTATCATTTAAAAATAATTAGGCAACAATTATCCAGTTAACCTAAGATAAATAATTATAAGCATAAGCTACATTGTCTATGGGTAAAATTAAATATATTGCTTTTATAAACAATTCTGTTTTAGAGATTAATAGAACAGCGTGATACTTTGAAAGAAACAAATGAAGAACTTCGTTGTTCACAAGTGCAGCAGGACCACCTAAACCAAACAGGTGAATTTTGCTGGATTCAGCCATTTTTTTTTCATGATAGAAATTCTGAATTGTTAATATGCCTATTTTTATTGTTTAGATTCATCTGCTACCAAAAGTTATGAGAATCTTGCTGCTGAGATTATGCCAGTAGAATATAGGTAAATTTGTTTTTATTAATTGATAATCTATATTTAATATTAAAATTATGATTTTTTTGGTCTCTAAAACTTTACTGTGTTTTACATTACATACTTCATAATGACTTTGTCTCATATCCTTATGTTTTCTAAGTCATGTTATTGTTACTATAGTAGTTTAAAAATTTATCATAAGTAATATTTCACAAGCATAGTCTTTCTTTTTAAACATGATCTTTATTATATTGAACTTATTTTCCTTTGCTTAAACATAATGGAGAAAAATACATAACATTCAGGTACACTTGGGTAACACTAATAGGAAGGAGTTATCAATAACAGTTTGAGAATTAAGCATAACTTAAGTAAAATATAAATTTTAGAGAATCCTCTTGACCCAATTTGTATCTTGGTGTTTTTTGCTATTTTTACTACTGGACATTTGACTAATCTGGCATTTTTATAGACTAATTTTGTGGTAACTGATTTATTCAAATTATTTCATTTTATATAAGCAACTTTATTGATATATAATTCACCCACTTCAAAATGCACACTGGTTATTTGTATGGTTACAGAGTTGTGCAACCATTATCACACTCTCTAATTTCAGATTATCTTTAACACAGTGCTTATTAGTAGTCATTCCCCAGTCCTTCCATCTTTCCAACTCTAACCCTAGATAATCTACTTTTCATCTCAGTTACTTTGTATATTGCAGATGTTCCATATACATGAAATAATATAATATGTGACCTTCTACTACTTGACTTGTCACCATAAAGTTTATAAAGTTGTTGTTTTTCACTTTACTTTTTGATTCACTGTTAATTATTCTCTGTATTTGTTTTAATAGAAACTGAGTTGCACTTGTTAGTAATAATTTGGTTATGTTAATAACATCTAAAAAGAGACACATATACGCATATTCCTATATTTTAAAGTAACGATGCTAGCATTAAATAGAAGAAAATTGAGACTAACTGAAATCGGTTGCTCTAAGTTGAAAAATATTTAGAGATGGTCTTATGGTTGTTTTTGTAAAAATTTTAAGTCTTTAAATCTACTTTTTATTTATGTGTTTCCAAGAATTTGCTGTTACCAAGTGAGTAGCTGCTCACTTGGAAAGTAAAATAATTTATATTATTAGGGCATTCCATAGTAAGTATTTAATTATATACAACATATAATATAGTATTATTGTACATTTAAAAATGACTACTTAGCTTTTGAAACATAGTATTATAGTATACATAGTTTGCTTTTTACCCCTTGACTTTGAGAAACTTTGGTGTCATTTTAAAATGAAAGCTATTGCATGAACAGGATTTCCTTTTTAAAAGAAGTTTATAATGTAAAAGAAAAAATTAAAGTTTTTTCCTTTGCACATAAGGGAAGTGTTTATTCGACTGCAGCATGAAAATAAGATGCTGCGCTTACAGCAGGAAGGCACTGAAAATGAACGTATTGAAGAACTTGAGGAGCAACTGGAACAGAAGCACCGCAAGATGAATGAATTGGAAACTGAACAAAGGTGACTGACATGCTCTTTAATCATGGTGACTTCATTACCTAAAACCACAGATCTTGATTTATGGAACTGGAAAAAGCCATTTGTTAAATTATTTTAACAAATAATTAGGATTTTCAGATGAAATTGGCAATGTTTTTGTTTTCAGCGTCACTACTTACTACTCATTAAACTTAGTACATTTTGTAACCAAGTTGCTTATTCTTGTATTTCATGTAGATAACCTCATAATTGGCAGAAAATTTAACAAATAGGTAAATGACCAATTTGACACTTTTTTTCTGCTCTCTCATACAGAGATAGGCTATGGGGTCAAATTTGAATCCCATTTCTACTTAAATTACTAATTGGTTCTGGGCATATTACTTTAACTGACAATGAGTTTCTTTAGTTATAAATTGAGAGTGATACTTGCAGGTTATGAAAATTACAAATTAGTAACTTAAAGTAAATGGTCTAATTCTCTGATACCAATGAGGTGCTCAGAAATTTTAATAATAAGGATAGATAACATTTGTGTAGTGCTTACTATGTCCCACGCACTTGCTTAAGAAATCTTTGGTATTATTGCTTAAGATTCTCACTATAGCTCTAAGACGATAATTAGGATTATCTCTTTTGTTGGGTGAGAAGGCTAGTCTAGGAGAATTATGTTCTGTTACATAAGTTCTAGATTCTGTATTTGAAACCTCCATCAATATTATTTTTGAGTCTTTGCTCTTAACCACTATGTTAGCCTGGCTCTCATAGATAGTGTAATTGCAGTAAATGTAAAGATTACTTGGAACAAACCTCATTGGATCTTAAAGATCACAGGAATTTTAGAGACCTTTAAACCTGTCTCTTGAACCTGGTTGTATATACTATTTTGCCAGCTGTGGTTAAAAAATAACATTTTCTAAAGAGTCCATTAAATATTACTAACCTATACAGCCCAGTATCAGTTATTAGCATTGAAAGTTTCAGCTTTTATAGAAAAGTAGACATATCAGTAGATAATTTTTCTATTGTGTGATAACTGTAGCAGTAGATTACTATAGTGAGCTAGTATGTTGTATTTCATATGTATGACTAGAGAAGACATCTTTTTTTTTATTTTAAACTATACAGTTGATTTCAGGCTTAGAACGCATAAATAAAAGAAAATTAGGATACAACAAGATATCAGTAGGCAGATTAGGATACAACAAGATATCAATATGACAGATATTACAAGTTTTAAAACTTTAAGACAACATAAAGTTTGGATACAATTATAGAAGTAACAAATGGGGATGTTCTCCAATATCCTAGTTAGGAGATTTTTTTTTAATAATTTTTGCAATTTTTTTGTGGGAAGAAAGCAAGTTACATAGATAGGTATACATATTACAATATCATAATTACGAAATTATAACCATGCAAGATAATATATTATTTAGTGATGGATGATTTAAGAGTTTCAAATACCACTGGAATGGCAAACATCAAATTCAGTGTACTAATTAATTATTATTTCTGGGAATGTATAATGGGGAATGGGATAGAAGAGATATCCACAGAAAATGTTAACTATCTCTGTGATGGTTGTTCTTTTTTTTTTAATTTAAATTTTTTAAATTTGCATATATGTGTATTTATATCTATATTACATTAGAGAAGACAAATCTTAACTCTTGCTGGAAATTTTTTAATGGAAGTAACTCTTAAATACGGTTTTAAAGAATGAGATTTTACCAAGTTAAGAATCCTGCACTACTTGCTAGTTGCAATCTCTAAAAAATCATGAAGAATTAAGTGGAGTATAGTGATCATCCTTTCTCCCAATACACTGTGAATCTAAAACAGGAAAAAATTCTTAGTTCCCATTTATTAAAAGTATAGCTGTAGGATTTCTAATTTTATATTAGTAGATACTGTGCTTTTAGGATCAATTGTATTTTTAGAATATTTTTTTGAAAGAAACCTATACTATACATTGATGTGAAAGTGTATGTAGAGCTACAGATAATTGTTCTGCATTTGTTATTGTTATTAAATAAAAATTTTTTTAGTTAAATTGCATGAATGCACTTTAATAAACCCTTAACTGCTTTGATTTTTAATGCAAGTAAATATGATTCATTTCATGATAGACTGAGCAAGGAGCGCATTGGAGAATTGCAGCAGCAGATTGAGGACCTCCAGAAATCTTTACAGGAACATGGATCCAAGTCTGAAGGAGAAAGTGTAAGTCTTAGAAATTACAATAATTTTGCTGTGTTCTCTTTCATAAGTTGTGATGTCCAAATGAGTATTGTCTTTGACAGTGCTATCCTTATCATTGAAGGTACCCTTAAATACCGTATATATCTGCATAATAGATGCAATGATTTTGCCAATTTGGAACTTGTAAATTTATCTGTATGTATTACAGGGTGATTTCTATCTGTCCCATTTCAACACCTATACCTAAATTCATGATAATTCCTCTTTGAGAGCACTCTGCAATTCAAGCCTTCACAGTTGTATTTGGATCCCAAAAGGTCTGAGAAAAACCTTAGTGAGTGTAATTAAGCAGTCAGGTTTGAGGAAACCTACTAATAGGAAAAGAAAGGAAATAACTTCTACCAAATTATTCAAAAACTGAACTATGCTACCTTCCCAAGGACAGAAACCATAATGCAGTCTTTTAAGATATCATACTATTTTCTTCATCCTTTCCTGCTAACTTCAGGACTTGCCATTTCTGGTGGTTTTTGAGGGCAAAAATTGTAAGAGCAGGGATAAGAGGAGTTAAAAGAGATCAAACTTACCCTAAATCTGAATATACCTATTTTTATAGTTTGATCTTTATAGTCAGAGAGGAAAGTAGTAATTGAGGGAAGGAGGCATAAATCTAGGGCTAGGCTGTATTAAACAGTGTATTTGGAATGTAGGTCATTAGGCAACTTATGTTGATGGGGGAAAAATTACAAAAAATCAGTAAAGAAAGGGATGAAAAGGAAGGTTGAAAAGGTTGCTTTTCTGTCTTTTATATACTTTACATAATTTTCTGTTTTTTCCCTGGGGGCTTGGAAAATAGAAATCGTCTCATGCTTGGCGACATCTCATATGTGCATATATACGGTATTGTACCTTCTCTAATACAAATATCTTTTTTAAGCCACATAATTAGGAAATACTTCTATTTGAGGAGTTCATTCTAGGTTGCACTATTTTAACAATTTAAAATTGATCTTTAAAAATACTAGTTTTCAAATTGTATTTCAGGTTATATATTTTAAACACTATTCAGTAGAGGATGCAGTTAAAATTATTTTAAAGAAGAAATTTTTTGTTTTAATTGTTAACATAATTTGTTGTTTCATTTTGATGTTAACATTAAACATGACCAAGTTTATTATGCAGATTATTTTAGTTGTCTTTTTCATTAAAGACAGAATATCTTAAAACTTGTATTTTGGATGAATGATTCATTGGTACTTACGTGTTTGATACTCCTCAATATATCAAAAATTTAGCTTGTATTTGTTATTTTTCTTCAAGTCCAACTTTTTTTCCATTATAAAAAAATAGGGTTTTTGCTATTATACTTTTATTTCATTTCCTATCATTTCACTTATTTGTTTCCTTTGAAGTGAAAAAAATTACCATTTTTAAGCAGTATGCTTTCAAAAGGAGATTAAGAGATGCTGATGTCTGGAAAGTGTCACTTTGTCACTATAGTTATCTTACAACAACTTTTTTTTAATTTTTATAGTCCTGCAAATTAAAGCAGAAGTTGGAAGCTCATATGTAAGTAAAATTGATATTTCATTTTAAATATGAGAAGGGAAGGGTTTTTAAAAGCTTTTTAAATTAATACTCTTGTATTTTCTGTTTTTGGTTGTAAAAGCATATACTATGATGCCGATGGAATATCCACCATTTTCAACAAAAAGTAAAAAGGAAACATAGTGAAGGTTCAGGATGCCTGCCAGTTGACCCCAGATTCCTATTTTTCAACTGCTTTTGTTAATTTGGAAAGTTTAACAAAGAAGACAACTGTCACAACTGGCTAACATGAAATGTTAACTATGAGATACAATTATTTTTCTTAAGCAGTGATGGCAAGGGGATAGATAAAGCATTTTTGGCACCCACCCTGTGCCAGGCATTTTATAGACTCAGCATTTTAGCAGGTATTATTCCCATTTCAATGGGAGGAAACTAAGAATCAAAAAGTGACTTTCCCACAGTCCGAATGTTATGTGGAAGAAACCAGTTTTCATTCATAGGTATTCTTGATTCCAAAGCTCTATGCTTTTTCTACTACTTAGGGAAAAACTAACAGAGGTTCATGAAGAATTACAGAAGAAACAAGAACTCATTGAAGACCTTCAGCCTGATGTAAACCAGAATGGTAGGTGAAAATTCAGATAAGGGTTGATCTAAGTACTTGCCTGTTTTGGTTGTAGGGTACAAAAATTGTGTACAGTAAGTCTTTGGAAAGTACATAGACATTTAAATTGCAAATAAGAACCACAGTAAGCTTTAGTGATTTTAAGTCATTAATGAATTAACTAATCTTAAAGCACAAATGAAAGTAAATCTGTTAGAATGAACTGATATATAGGAGTATCAAACAAGTATAGCAATACGAAGAAAATGTGAACAAGATGTATTACATTTGAATTAAATTTAACTTTAAACATTATGTAGAAAAAAATGCTTCATTTTCTTTTATGGTTGCCCTTATAAGTTATATGTGTTCATTGAAATATTTACTCAAAAGGAGAACATAACCTAGATAACACAGATTATGTATATTTTTTAAGGGAAAAATGAATAAGGATGTATTGATTGTAGTTCCAGAATTTTAGGTAAGAATTTATTACAAAGAATAAATAAAAGGTTTCTCTTTTGGTATTTTTATCAATTTTTAGAAAATAAAGTATGATAAATGCAATATTTTTGTATTAGGGTGGAGTATTTTAAATAGGTAGTAATTGATGTTCCATGTCATTTTCAATAACAGCACAAAAAATCAATGAACTTGAGGCTGCTCTTCAGAAGAAAGATGAAGATATGAAAGCAATGGAGGAAAGATATAAAATGTACTTAGAAAAAGCAAGAAATGTGAGTAATTTTTCTACAAGTCTTTGTAATGTGGGTTCTTACATAGTCCAGTCCACTGGTTGTGTTGTCTTCTTCATATCTAGTTCAAGTAACTTTGTTCCCCAGTAACTTTCCTAAAGGGTCAGCCTTCTGATGGGTCTCCCTGTCAGTCATCATGCTTGCTGCACTTGAGGATCACCATCAGCTAAGACAAACATCAGGCTCTATAGGGTCAGTTTAAATGTGACTCTACTGACCGCACAGGAAAAAAAAGATTATAATGTATGAAATTTTTAGCTCTTAAATGTTTACCTTTGTGAAATTTTAACTTTTCAAACTTATTTGACATTGTTTTGGCCCTTAATATAGACCTGATTGTTACTTACTTTGCGAGAGTTCACCAAAATAATTATTCTTGTTCCTTATTTTACATTTTTTTCTTAAATATATGTGATATTATAAAATCTGTTCTCATGGGTATCACTTCTTTTGTGATTAAGTATTCTTTCTCAGAGAATACTAATATACGCTTTTCTACTTACTGAATAAAAGGAGAAAATTTTATGATGAAACTTTAAAATACAGCTAATGTCTGCCTCTTTAATGTTTTCTCTTCATATTTGTTTTAAAAAAACCTGTTGGAACAGATAAACCCCAAGGTCTCAAAGCTAACAAAACAAAAGTTTGTTTCTTGTTCATATGAAGTTCCAGTCACCAGTGGGCTGTGTTCCATGCATTCATTCAGAGTTCCAAGCTGACAGCAGCTCTGTCTTCTTCAACAAAGGGTTCCTAAGATCACCTGACATTGTAGATGAGGAAAGATAGCATGTATTGCATGGGAGATAATGTAATGCTTCAGACCTGAAACAGTAAAAACCACTTTTACTGTCATTTGAGTGGGCAGAATTCAGGCATGTAGCTACACATAACTACAGAGGTAGAGCTTGTTTAAAACATCCACACAGTCTCTGCCAAAGTTCAATTTCTTTCAGTTACAAAAGTAAAGGTGCTTTTAGTAGAAAATACAAACCATATAAGACACAACTGCTATTAGCCTTTCATTTGTTCTTCTTAATAGTGCATTTTTTAATGCATGCTATCTCTGCGATCATTAGCGTACAACTAAAACATAATTTGAATGTTAATAAAATTAAAATAATACATGTAATGTTCACTAAGTGTCTATTAGCTAAACACTAGGAATATAGCAAAAGACTGACACTATCTTATGGAGCAGACTTTGCAGAACTAAAAAGAATGACTACATGAAATTTGTGTGGAGTATGTCATTGTTTATTCAGTCATCATCCTATTATTGGAAATAGTTTGTAGACATTTGTTTTTTCTCTCTTTTTATATTTTGGTTTTAGAAATAAGACTACAGGCAATATACTTATACAGAAAACTTTCCCTTAATATTTAGGTTTTTTATATTAACCTTACTCATATGTGAATGGGTCAAGTGGAATTATTGGATCAGAGAATTAGAGTGTTTTAATAAGATGCTTGATAAAGATTTCTAAGTGATATTCTAGAAGCATTGTAACTAATTGAACAAAGCAGTGATCTTGGATACCATATGCTAATATTGAGTATCAATTTTTAAAAAGTTGCTTGTTTGATAAAAGTGATTTTTTTTGCTCTTTTATTGCTTGTGGGGAGAGGTTAAAAGAGTAATGTACATCCTTTAAAGAACATTTAAAAAATGTAGAAAAGTTACAGCTATACTTTAAGTTCTACTTAGAAGCAATGTATTATGATTTGTTTTTTATAACTAAACTGTGATTTAAATTCTTTACTGTGTCTGCTGTTTGGGGTGTGAGCTCTGTGAGGGCAGGCACCGAGTCTGCTGTTCCCTCTCTGCCATAGTGCCTGCCTCAGTGAATTGTGAAAAAGTCATGGTGATTTTTAATTATATTACTTCTAGTCTTTGCTTTTTGCTCCTGTAAACATAAAAAATTATTTCCTAGCTCATTTAAATTTTTAATAGATTTGTAATTGCATCATACAGTTGACATTTTTATTATTTTATTTACTGTTTTTGCTTGTAACTTGTACCTGGCACCCATACTGCTGACAACACTGTTTGGCTGAGTCTCTGTACAATATTTTGATCAAATCAAAGTTTGTAACCCAACTTTACTAACTTATGCACATATAATTGAGTAACCTGCAGTTTACAGAATTTCACTAGTATTCTTTTCTCATCTTATATGTTGAATTATATTGAACTAGACAGTGGCCATAAAAAAAAATAATGGTTTTTTTCTATGCTTATCACTCTTTGTGTGTGCAATAAATTCCTATACACTTATTGAATTCATTTTAATTAAAAAAAAATGATCAAGTCAGGTAATGTGAAAAGGGATTAATTGAAACATCAGAGCTCAGAGTTTGGTAATATTAAATAACTGTCTTAACTACTGAGCATTGGAGAAGGGAGATTTATTTTGGGAATGGATCATCTCATTTTCATACTGAATTTTGTATCTTTTCTTATTTGTAGAATGTTATCTCTGTTATGTTTATTAGATTGCTAAACAATCTATAGTTAGCTCCCAGACTACTTTCTGGGTAATTTCTGAGATTTTGCAGATTATGTTCTTATATTTCAATACTTGATAAAATATTTATTTTTTCTTTAAATAGGTAATAAAAACATTAGATCCCAAATTAAATCCAGCATCTGCTGAAATAATGCTACTTAGAAAGCAGTTGGCTGAGAAAGAGAGAAGAATTGAAATTCTGGAGGTAAAATTTTTATGTTCATGCACTTCCTAATAATTACACCTGATAATCCTAGTGATTAACTGCTGTCATATTTGCCATTAATGATCACAGGAAGAAAAATACTGTGTTTTAATAATATAGTAGTGCCCTTTTCCATAAGATTGTTTATTATATGGTTTATGTACCCTCTTGCATTGTTTCTCTTTAAAACAATATGGATATTCATTTGTTTCTACTAGTTTTGCTATAATGCTTCTTTTAAAACTACGCAGGTAAGTGTTTATTCAGGAGAAAAATAGAACCTTACATTTTAAAAAAGGCATTGCACTCAGTTATTCAGGTATTTTTCCATCTCTGATCTTTTCCCAGTTCCTCACCTTAACCTAAATAATTTAGGAGAAGAAAGTACTTCATAATCCCAGCAAGCCCTTGAAGTAAAGTGGCAATCTTGGTTATTGTTAAACATGCAAAGTTGTGTTAGTTATGGCATGTTCTCATTAATTCTTTTCATTTTCAAGTTATTTTTGTGCTAGTTATTGTGTAATTTTTATGTGCTAGTAAGTATGTCAGTATGGGATTTTATGTTCTTAGGTTTTATTATTGGGCATGTTCTAGTTTGCAAAGTCTTTTGTGAAAACACTATTTTTAACATCTGGTAAGATTCAGTGCTATTCTTGGTGTCAATCTATACTCCTTATAGCAGTGTACTTATAATCACAGAGCTATGTTGAGTTCTATATACTGGCCTTGAAATTCTCATAATCGGTAGTCGATTTTTAAGAAATAAACTAAAAATGATACATTTTAGAGAAAATGTCATGCTCATTTACTTTTTCTCTACATTTCTGAGTCAGTAAATAAGGACTGTGGAGAAATATTTTGTTCAAAGACTTTGACTTCCAAAGTATTCACCAGCTCATGGGCAACTGCTGGGAGCAGGTCATGTGTGCTGTTGTTTAAAAGCACTGGATAACAGGCATATATCTCAATAAATACTCATTTTTCACAATCTAATTCAAATGCCTCTTTTTATGCTTCCCCTGAATTCTTACAGTTAGTTATCTTGTCATAGTGATTCCATGGACTTATAACTTGGGAATTCTTCCCACGATAATGTTGCTTTTCCATATGTCAGTGAAAAAGCTGAAACTTCCAGAGTTAAATACTGCATAGAGCCAAGGTGAAGGTTAGAACTGTTTTAGTGACATGAGTTTTAACATTGCCACCGCTCCTTCTTAGTTACTTCATCTTATTTGTAAAATAATGAAGTTTGAACTGAATAATATCTGAAATCGAAGTTAGTCTGATTACTTCCCAATGAAAGTCATTGCTAAAGCCACCTTTGATGCTTGCAGTGTAGTTCCCTGTGATGGCAAACAATTCCTCTAACTAGGGGTTCTAAACAAAAGCTTTAGTATATGAACCTTGCATGTATGTGCATTCATCTGTACACCTTCAAAAAGGAGAGAAATAACATAAATATCAGAGGTTATTCTATCTGCTAGACTTGGGAAAGTTTTTTTCTGTAGTAATTAAGAGACAGAAGGAAAGCATTTTGCTTTTCCCATTCCTGTATGCTTTTCATGTCATAAATGTCTTTTTGCAGGAGCATTCAAATATTTCAATATTTTATTTTTTATCTGAGCCAAGTATAGCTGGTGTTTAACAGAACTAAAAAATTAAATATATTATAGTAATTAAGAAATGGATATTACCTGAAACTTATATAAGTACAATTTACTTCAAAAAATGTGTAATTTTTAAAAAGACAATATATACATTTTTGCCAGACTCCCACCTCCTTTCTTTAACCTGGTACCTTTTTCAAACAGTAAAATAACTCAGTCCTAAAGTGTTATAATTGTATAATGATTCCATTTATGGAACAGTCTTGAAATGATAAAATCATAGAGATGAGAACAGCCAGTGGTTGTCAGGGCCTACTGAAGTGGTGAGGATGGGAAAGAAGTCCATCTAGCTACAAAAAAGGCAAAATGAGGGGTCCCTGTAGTGATGCAGATGTTCTGTGTATTTATCATATGGATCAAAGTTCTTGTTAGCAAGATGTTCCCCCTAGGGAAAGCTGTGTTAACATTAAGTGAGATTTCTTTCATTTCTCAAGCTGACTCTATATTTGACATGTCTCTTCCTTCTAATGTTTCTCTTCAATTTCTGTATGGCCTTGTAATGTTTCTGTTGAAAAGCATGCTGATAATTTGGTTGGAATTTCTTATAACTACCTTTTTTTCTCTTGATATTTTAGTATTTTGCCTCTATTACTGATTCTTGACAGCTTTATTATTCTGTATCTTGGTGTATATCTGGTATTTTGTTTGAAACTCTTTGGGCCTCTTGATATCCACTTGTCATTAATTTCCAAGACTGAGATTGTTTTCAGTGATTATTTCATTTCCTTTAGTTGTTTTCAAATGCCTTTCCCTGTTTCTTCCATTGGAATCCTCATGATACTCTCTTTAAGTTGTCTGAGAGAGCTCTTACACTGTTTTCTTTCTTTTTTTTTTTTTAGTTCACTTCCTCTACCTTTTCCTGTTCTTGTGTTTTCAGTATTTTCAGATTCATTAATTCTCCCTATTGCTTTGTTTGTCAGCTGTTAAAGGCCCTCAGTTGTATTTTTTAAAATCAATTATAGTTCTTGTTGACTTCATTACTTCTGCATGTAGTTGCTTCAAAGTTCCATCAGTGTTGCCAGGACTGTTGCTCTTAGTTCCCCCTTGCACCGTGTTTAGGCTCCTTTCAGGGTAGTTTTTGTTTTGGTGTTTAGATGGTGTTCTGTCTCTTCATTTTCATCTTTGTATGTGTTTTTATAAGGATAACTTTTCAGTGCTTGTTTTTTTAATCATTGGGGTAGTCACGGGACTGGTAGTAGCAAGGGTTAGTAGGTTTAAAAGCGGACAGGGTAATAGGCATTACTCAGGAATTTAATTCCTGTTGTAAATTATTTCTCTGTTGGGGGAGCCATTGCTTTAGTTTTCTTAGCCTGGGATGAAAGAAGTGTTTGTGTAAGATCTCAGCCTGCCCCAAAATAACTAGTTTCTTCCTTAAGGAAGTCCAGATGCTCTGACCTGGTTCAGGGTACAGCTGTTCTGGGTTATGAACCTGAGATTTAAGCCAGCGTTCCTTGCTCTCTGCCCACCTCTGTAGCTCTCTCACAATGTATACTCCATCCTGGATACCTGCTAGTGCACCCCCTTGCCCAGTGCAGTACTAGGTCTCAGGAGCCCTGGTGTTTGTCTATGTCCAAGTCATAGTCACGGGGATCTGACCCACAGCCCCTCTTCCCTCTGGTGGGTTGTACTGACCCATTATTACTTTAAGCATAGTTCACTTAAGAATTTTCCCTACACTTTTTACACTTATATTCCTGTTGCATATGCTCAAAATAAGTTTTTTTTTTCCTTCAAGGAGGTTTACCTTTGTATCAGTTTTATTATGCTTGTCTGGAGAAGCAAGCAAGCAAGAAGCAAGCAATTATTTTACCAGTAAAATAATTGAAATAGTACCCAGAGGTCTTACTTTTTTCTAATGGTGTTGTGAATGCATTTGTCCATGATTCAGCTTATGTTTTGATTATTGAGTTGATTATTATGCATTTTTCATATTCTTCAATAACAGATACATGAGTAAAATAGTGTGTGAATAATTTCACTTTCAGTAATTTGAGGCATTTCTGGAATTTAATAATCCTCATTTTTTCCCCCCAGAGTGAGTGTAAAGTGGCAAAATTCCGTGATTATGAAGAAAAACTCATTGTTTCTGCTTGGTATAATAAGGTGAGTTGAAACTGAGACCATGATTGGATGTTTAAAGCAATGTTAATCAAATATTTTGACCAGGAACCGCTGAAGAAAATGTGTTGTATTCCACATATAAATATTCCATATTTATATGTCTAACTGAACAAAAGTTATCCTGACTGATACTTTCTCTTGTTTTATTTGAACATTGGTCATAATCCAAATTGACTGTTTAGTTTAATGTTTTCAGATGATTTTAATATTTTCAGAATCTAAGTTAATTTTGTGACTTACCAAATTTTAGTTGCTACATGTAAAACACATATAATGATTTATAAATGCCATAAGTTTCCTCACTTGAGATAAAACATGTCCTTTGGCTTCCATGAAGATTTCTGTAGAAACATATCTGTGTAATCCAAAATTTAGTACTTTGAGAACTTAATGTTGACCATCCCCTAAAGCTTCTCAGTGTGTATATTGATATAAATATATATATTTTTTATCTCAGAATTAGTCTCCAAAAGCCCTCTCCTGACAAGTAAAAAATGGTTTAATGTAATGCATATATAGATATAGATACAGAAATATATATATATGTATCTATATCTGTCTATATATATATGGTTATTAATATCACTGGGAGGTTTTCACATTTCATGACTTATAATATTTTTTGGTTATTTTGATCATCTAGAATAGATAATAATGCAGCCACTATATAAAACTCATCCTTCCTCAGTACACCTTATCCTTTCATGATACTGTAATTTTTGTTTCAGCTCTCTCCCTCCTTTTTTGTTTAGTAAAATCTGCTTTGATTTAGCAAATCTTGTAGGAAATTGTTTATGAAGTTTCCTAGTATATTCCTTTATGGGGAAGTCATCCAAGATAAGGTCTATTCATCTCTAGTTTTTGATAAGTCATTAGAGATACCAAAGCTAGCTAACTACTACATTTATTTCTATATCAATCTGTATTTCCTCAGTATCTGTCTTATATGCACTGTACTAACGATGCTAAGGTAAAATTGTGTTTTACTTATTGTATTTAGTTTATGAGGAAGAGGTAATGACTTTCCACAGCCATAATAATTTGCCATGTATTATAGTTAGACCACAGTAAATTTAGCAGTAGTGGTGGTATCAAGCCTTAGCATGCATCAGAAGAGTTGTTAAAACACAAATTACTGAATTCACCTGCTAAGCTCTACTTGAGATGGTCAGATCGGAGTCTACAGACTTTTTGCATTTACAACCAATTCCCAGTCTTGCTCCTGTTAATCCAGGGACTATCAACCCCAAACATTTAACTTAGAAAGTTTTTCTATCATACTGTGTCTCTTCAGAGAGGGTGGAGTGATCATCCAAACACAAAAAATTTCTTTAGAACTTTTTCATTATAATTAAGCTTAATTCTAGAACACTTTCAAGCTACAGTTTTAAGATTTTAGATTTAGTGGATAAAAATCAAATTTAGTGGGAATGTGGGGTTTTATACCTTTGTTTCCCCTCCTCACTAGCCTTACCACATGTACAGATTAATTAGCTTCTGAACTCTTATTTTTCTCTTTTAAAAAAATCAGTATAGCATCAGCATTTTTACTTAACATGTTTATTTAACATGTATATATGAAAAGCCTTTGCAATCTCTAAATAGTCATTTATTTACTTCTGTTCAGAGTCTAGCATTCCAAAAGCTGGGCATGGAATCCAGACTTGTGAGCGGCGGTGGTGCTTGCAAAGACAGTGGGCCATGTACTCCTGCACGGTCTTTCTTAGCACAACAACGGCACATCACCAATACCAGAAGAAATCTCTCTGTGAAAGTTCCTGCTACAGCATCTGATTAAACAGCAAAAGAATGCTTAAACAGAAGTGCCCTTAAAATATTTTTTATATGTCAGTTGTGTGATTGTAAAAGAAGTTTATGATGCTGAATATCAGTTATTTTAAAATCAAAATACATAAAATTAATTTTTCCAGCTGACTTTGCAAAGACTCTAGAGTCAACTGTCTCTCTGAGGGAGCACATTTGAATAATTAGAACATGTAATTAGACTCATATCTCAAACAAGCATTTGTCTTTTGAGAGTATTAGAATTTCAAACTGACTTTGTGTATTTCAATGTTTTTGGTTGTACCAATAACTTGACTAATTTGCAATGTGTAATTAGTGTATGTAATTTAGAACTATATTGATATCTGTTTTACTGTTTTGGCACATATAAAAATAGTCTTAATGGAAGCACATAGAGAACTACGTAAGAATTTATAGTTTTTTACTTAACGTGTATGTTTTTCCTCTACTTTCTGATTCTGTCACTAAATTGGCTATATTTTATTATTTAATGGAAGATATAATATTTGAAACCATTGACTATTAAAATGACTTTGCCATAGTAAGAGTAACAAATTGGATTTTGCAGATTTGCGAGATATTAGTTTTCATACATACCTACTATAAACAATAACTTCTATATAACATAGTTGAACTCTTAAGGATGTGGCAATGAACTTTCTTTTGTAAGAGGAAACTTTCTGATGGAAAGTAAGTATGAATTATCCACACACTTTTTTAATATGATTAATGAAGAACTCAATTATTTTAAGAAAAAAAAATATCAGGGCTTTTGCTAGAAAAAGTTACAATACTTTTGTCACTTCACTGAAAAGACATGGTGCGTGATGAAGCAGTTTGGAATTAGTTTGATTTTATTTAGTAATTCAGAAATCTCTATGGTATTCAATCATTTCTACACGAAGTTCTTATTTTCAGAGGTGTTTGGTATCTACTTTTATGGTTATTTTTAAGAGTCACACTTCAAAATTTTAAGTTAGTTGAGTTGCTGCCCCGTATCGTTACTACCAAGCCACAGTATCAGTTTTAATTAAGTAAATTAAAAATTCATGTACTTGGGTGCACTAGCCACATTCACATCCTCAGTAACCACATGTAAACTAGTGTCCATAGTTGGACAGTGCAGATTAGAATATTTGTATATGCAGAAAGGTCTGTGGGACAGCTCCACACTAAATCTTTCTTTTGTAATGTGGATTAACTCTGATTTTCAAGCACAAAAGTAAAATAAAAATGTTCAGACTTTGAGATAGAAAAGGAATTGAATTATGATATAGTTAAATATTATAGTACTTTATATTGTGGCTTATATAATTAATCTTTCCAGTGCTGGTCAGACTACACACCTGTCACCCTGCAGGGCCCAGCAACTTTTCTGTAAGGAAACAGTAAATAATTTAGGCTTTGTAAACCATATAATTAATCACAGGTGCCCAATTTTCCATAAATGTGTGAAAGTAGCAGCTGTACACAGTGTATCTAGGCAAAATGGGTATGACTGTTTTAGTAAAACTTGATTTTAGAGACAGGTGGTAGATCAGATTTGATCTGCAGAGTGTAGGTCTCTGGTCTAAATTTTATTTTTAGACTTTGTTTGCAAATAGGAGTATCATTCCATTTACAGTATTAACCACTTAAATATGTGGTTCTTAAATTCTCTACCAGTAGATTCTTTTAATCACTGGAAAATAAAAATTTCATACTGTATTTGGGGGCCTGAGATGAGGAAGCAACCGTCAGGATATTTTGTTTCATCAGGGTTACTTCTATTGACTACCTCTTAGATTTTTCATGCTTTTTTTCTTTTCAGTGCAGTTAATATTGTTGGTTTGCATTTTCATTTATTCGTGCAGTTTCTGCTTGCCTAAGATTTTTAGTGACATGAAATAAGCCTTTGAAAACATTTCAACATTTAATTAGAATTTTCTAAATATTATGACATTTTGGTACATTTTAGTTACCGTAAGACATCACATTTAGTGTTTATTACTTGATTATAATTAGGGTTTTACAAGTTCTTCGAGCTCCCTTTTAAGAAATTTGCTGTAAAACACCAGTTTCAGTAGATTAGTATTTTCACAGTTCAATTGCTTATAAATTTTTATTATACTTGGGATTTCTAAATCATGCAATTTATGAATAGGGACAAAAGACTAGATTCATTTTTCTTAATAGAGAAAATGCAAATTTTGTGATTTACCACTTTTCTGGTTGACAAGTAGAATTTAATATGATTGATATATAAGTATTTATACAAGACTAATATAAAGTTCTGTATTGATGTGATTAATATACAGAAATTCAGGAACTATCAGAAGTGAGATTTTCCACATCTGGTTAATGTAGTGAGATGGACACCCTGTGGGTGGTAAAGCATTATAAATATTAAGAGCAATGATTTATACATGTCCATGTTTTGAGGCTTGAATGCATATCCATGGAAGAGAAATTCCTTCCAAACAAATAGAAATTCATCTATTTGTTTGATAAAGAATCAAATATCCCAGTGATAATATCACAGACCAATTTGGAACTCATCTTTACTTTTGAACATTTGCTCTAAAGTAATCTCTAATAAAAATAGTGTATGTGCATATGACAATGTCTATCTTGAGATGAACTTAATGTATTGAGAAATATTTCAGATTCACTATTTTTTCAATGAATAAAGCAACTGTTCAACTTATCATTCAATGTAGATTAAAAATCAATGTCTTATCTAGAAAGATTAAACTGAGTATCCTTCATAAAGATGTCACAATCTCTGATAACTGGAATACTAATTTGAATGTAGATAATGCTTCTCCATCTACACCTGTTTCTGTATAGTTGCAGAATTTGCTTTGTTGAGTGGCTTTCTGGCCACAGTAGTATCTGTATTAGGTTCTTTATATGTATATTTAATGAGAAGCATTCCCATGTGAAAATGTGTGTATATGAATGTATGCATACATTCTTATTGTGAATGTGTACATTGTGAAGAAGTTTGGATTTGTAAAGCAAAAGTATAAAATAGTGTGCAGTTATTAAACTTTATGCAGTTGTAATGTTTCATTTATAAAAGGGTTCTTTCTATTTTCTATGGCAAAGAATTTGACACTTGAAAATTAGAAGCAATATTTCATTTATTTTTGTAAGTATTTAGGATATTTTAAATAAATGATTAATAAAATAGTTGTGACATGTTTTAAGTAAAAAATTTCTGATTCTGCGATGGTTATGATGGATTTTTAGTGGGTACAAAGTGCACATTTGCTACTTTAATTAAAGGAGTTAAAATATTCAGAATGGTACAGAAAAAAGTGCATTAATTTAATTCTAAATTTTTCATTTGAGACTTGCTGGTAAAAATGAGATGTTAAATTCACTTTGTTATGTCCTAGTAGGCCTTCAATTTCACCACTGGAATCTAGAAATTTTGATTTTTGAAGAATCCAGAGCATTTTGGTTTTCTTTGGTAAATGTTGCTACTTATCCCTCAATATCGACTTGTTCCTTTTTCCTGTAGTAATAGAACCCCTATTTTAACTTTATATATATCTATCTATATCTATCTATATATAGATAGATATAGATAGAATCAAATATCCCAGTGATGATAATATCACCGACCAATTTGGAACTCATCTTTAATTTTGAACATATATATATGTTCAAATATATATATATATATATATATATATATATATATATATATAGTATGGAAAGCTATCTACTCCCAGGCTCCCTTTTAAGACAAAGAGATGTGAATAGTAATGGTATATACCTTTTAAAAGAAAAGATTTGCATTCCCAAACTTCTACACCCTCCTCAGTCTGGAATGCTTATGTCCCTGAGTACAGCCCTTATACTCTGGAAAATCAAGGAAGAAGGGACTTGGATCCCTGAAATCACCATTCAGCCATCTGTCTGGTGAAGGCTTCCACTCCACATGTCTCATTTAAACTTTTAAAAATAATCTTTAAAAATTGAGGTAACAATGATTTAAAGTATTGTATATGATTCAGAGAGATAGCATCATACTTCCTCAGATGCATGTCAACACCACACCACCGTCCTCCACCAGAGTTCACTGTGCTCCTTCCCTGCAGTATTTTCTCTCCTCCTCCTCTTGTGTCTCAATTCAGCAGTCAGATTTGTAACTGGTTTGGTTTTGTGTAACCTTTTGTTTCTCTGTACTCCACATTGAGTAAAGTCATCTGGTAATTGTCTCCTTTTCGCATATTTGTTTAGCATTATTCCTTATATTCTATCTTGTGATAAATGACAAGAGTTCATCTTTTTTTAAAATTTCTAATAGGTGAGGACTAACTACTACATTGTGTATATACATGATGTTTTTCTTATTTCCTTTTCCCTAGGGCACTTAGAGTGTTTTCATAACTTAAGTGTTGTAAATAGTGCTGCAGGTACATAGGTGTGCATATATCCCTTCAAATCAGCTAGATACCTAGGAGTGAAATTTGTGGATCATGTGGTATACCTATTTTTGTTTTGAGGAACCTGCATACTGTTTTCTGTAAGGGCTGGACCAATCTGCATTCCCATAAACAGTGTATTGAGGATTCTTTTCTCTTCCTCTTCACAAATTGTCTGCATCTTTTTGATAGGGGCTATTTTCACAGGTGTAAGATGGTATCTCATTGTGATTTTAATTTGTACTCAAGAAGAAGTAGTGCAGTGCGCCATTTGCAAAACAGAAACCAGTGTAAACAAGACAGGAAAACCTCATTAACCTGTCCCCAGAAAAATGAGGGACTGAATTATTGCATTGACCTTCTGATATTGCAATGCTCCGCTGCTTCACTAAATCAGAGATAGTGACCACCTGCCTATACTACCCATTCCTCAATTACTCTTAAGCTTTAGAATGTTAATTGCCCCTCAGGTTTCTGTTTGTCTTCTTTGAAATTCACCAGACCCTCGCCCTGTTTCTCTATAAATACCCCTTTCTTTTGTTAATAAAGTTGCCTTTTGGTTAGTAACTTACATTTGGCCCTCAGTCAGGTTGGCTGAGGAATGGCTCTTGTGATTCTTCTCTCATACCTTGTGTCTGGCCGCCAACAAAGTAGCAATGGGTATTTTTTTCATGTGATTATTGACCATCTGTATGTCTTTTGGAATAGTATCTATAATTTTTGATTGTTTTCTTTTAAGTTGTATGGGATGGATAGTTTGACAGACAGGAGAAGTACTAAGAAATGTGATTAAAGAGGAGAGAAGTGGTCAGATCTCAAAAACTGTCAGCTCGGCTCAGGAGCCAGCTATACATACAACTGAACACAGCCCAGCTATGGAGGGCGTGGTTCACCGAGACTATCAGTGATGGCATCCAGGGTGCCAGTAACCTAATGAACAAACTGTCTAAGAAAAAAAGGATAGTAATACGCCAATGGTATGGCAGCCTAACTGGAAGATTTTCTGAAATAGCCATAGCAAATCTATTATATCCCTGGCACCTATATTAGTTGTTTTTACACAAACACATATATACACACCATGCACATATATGCATATATATATGTTGTATGTATATACTATGTTTATACATTATATTATATATGTAGGTATATCAGAGTAAGTTAAGTTACAGGAACTATCCAAGGAGTTTTTTGTGGGGTTTTTTTTTTTTTTTTTGGCAATGATCAACTGTTTATTTTGAAACAAATCTTATACATCATATAATTTACTATTTTAATATTATAAATACAGAGTAAGTATCACCAGACAAGGGAGATAAGCTGGGGAATCCCTCAATCCTACCCACCCTCCAGCAATGCAGATAAATAAGCTAGGAGTGAATTCCCCACCTGCTGGGAATTGGTTAGATGGACTAAGGACCCCTTCTCCCTAAACTGGGGAAAGGCTCTTGAGACCCTCTAGTCAAAATTGAAAAGAGATATGCACAGCATAATAAATGTTCGTCTTGAGTCAGCTATGACTCTGCTTCCTATCTTTGCCAAATGGATGCAGTCTGTCAGATCCTTATCTGGGACATAGCTAATCTTACAGCAGAGAACAAAGATATATCTGTAACCATTATTAGCGAGATAGTACCCAGGAGTGACATATAAGATGTTTACTCCCATTTTACTGGCTACAGAACTATTTAACAGAACTATTTCTGCATATAGCAGGATAGTCAAATGTGGACATCCCACACAGAGGAGCACCAGATAGACACACTCCCCAATGAGGGCAGTGGCTCTTCTACTGATGACAGTGCTGTATCAAGTGTTATTAATTTGATTTGTAGGTTGGGAGACAAGATTCAGGAAAGTTAAGTAGACTATTTCAGACGCAAATTAATAAAGAATTGAATTCAGGCAAACTTAACTCCATAGTGCTAACCCTCAGTTCATCTGAATCCTCATCCTATCTCTCATTCTTGCGTCTTTTAATACCATTTTATGTAAATCAGAGTCCATGAAATCTTTGGAGCCTTGCTGTATTTGGGCAAAGAAAAGCCTCTGTTCTGACTTTCAACTAGCATCAGCAGTGATTCAGTGCCAGTTCCTTAGTGTGACCTTTTGCACTTGACCCTTCTTGCTTAGTGTAATTTTGTATCTGCTTCAAAATCAGAGGGAAATGTTTTAATTTTCAGAGCAGAACAAATAGCTCATGGTGAATACACAAAAACACTGTGACCCAGAAACTACAAAATGCTCAGCTAGTGACATGTACTAGCCTGTTCTTTGGGGAAAAAAAACATGGAGCCATGGAATAGGTGGCCCCAATCCAGAAGTCAGCTGGGAGGTGGAATAAATAAACACAGTGAGGTAAAAAACAAGTCTGTGCTCCTGAGTTCCTGAAAGTTTGTAATAGAAGTTGGCATCAAGACTGAGAAAATAGGTCATTGGAGTGAGACAACAAGAACGGAGTAATAGTGACAAAGATTTGATTTCTGGTGATGTTTTCCCTGAGATCACAATGATTTTTCCTTATTTTATTCATTCACTCTCTTTTTATTGACGCCTACCTACTGTGTTCCAGGGGCCAGTTTGATACTGAACAAGACAAACACTGTTCCTGTCCTCGACATGGTGACCATTACTTATAGCGAGGACCGCAAAACTTACATCAAATAATAAGTATTCCTTTAACAGACAATAGGTTAATAAATGTGTTAACTCCAAATTACAGTGGGAGAGCAGGAGTGAGAAGAAACAAACCAGATGACCCTGGACATTCCACTGTCTTGTCCTTTCAGTTTTACAAAAGCTGACTCAGGAGGTTTGAATTAGTAAAAAGGGGAAGAACAACTGGTCACTAGAAGTAAAACTCTGGCTTGTCCTATTCTAACAAAGCTGCTTCCACACCCCGGAAGTTGTCTTTTTGCTCAGTCCTCTGCCCCTGCTCTGTGAATGTGCAGGGAGCTGAGGTCGTGTTTCTGCAGCCTCTTGTTAGTGCATGCATCCCACCATGCCTGACCTGAGCATGTTTCCAAGTGAACACAGGTATCCAGCTGCTTCTTGCCCACCTTCTTCTTGTAAGTTCTCAACCCCCATCATGATTTTAAATGAGCATTGTCTGTCTCTTTGTAGGGCAAGTGAGAAAAGATTTATAGGTTGTTTAACTTTTTTGTAAAATCTGTGCCTAGTCTATGATGTCTCAGAAGTTGTCATATGTACACACACTGGGTTTCCGATACTGATACAAAAGAGTCACTGTTAGGGGATCCTAGAGCTTTCAAGAGACATGGCAAAGGAGAGTTATAAGAGTACAAATGTTAAATAACAAAACAAAACAAAAAAATCTCTGCAGGTACTGCTTGAACTCGTATATTGAACTCTTCTCGGTGATCTTGGGAAAAAAACACATTTTACATGACAAAAATATTCAGTTATTTACAGTCACCTGTTCCCTAAGTGGTGGTCACACTCAATTCTGGCTCCATTCTACCTGTGAAGTTACAAGGGTCTGGTGGTTTTACATTTATTCCACAAGGAATTCTTGTCCATCTAGAATCATGGAAACATAGCAGAGGAGTGATCGCACTCAGGGATGACTTCAAAGAAGTTCTTCGCAAATAAACCAAGCACAAAGTGTAAGTTCCATTATCTCTATTCCTACTTGAGTGATCTGATTTGGGAGGAAGAGGAGGAAAATAAGATCTCGGATGTTTGGGAAGTATAAAACTTGACTTGGTTGTTTTTTTCTGGAAATGCCCTGTGGGATGTTTTCAGAGATGGAACTTTCCAACAAGCTACAAAGAAAGTGCACAGGAGTGGGGTTCCCACTTCTTAGTTTTCTATCAGACAAAAAGGACGAAAAGCCTCTCCCACAATAGAAACTGAATCATTTCTTCCTGATATAATAGTTTCTTGTTTTTTCTAAGCTAGCTTGGGCTATCTCTAAGTGAACTGACTCTTGCTCACTCTCTCTCACTCTGCCTCTATGGCTCTCCATTTCGACTTCCCTTTCAAATGGAATGAATTGGCTGTTTTCTGAATCCCCCCCCCGAAAAAACAGAAAAGCCATGATCTCATGTGTACACAACCGAACTGGCCCATTGTTCATGTGCACACAGCCAAACTCTAAAGGAGAACTGTGTTTACAGAAAGGAATTGTCTTTGAGATGACCACCAATAGATTCAGCAATTCCTAACTCCCTGAATGGCTTATTCTTGAACTTTTAATCTAAGGAGTTTGGTTTTGAAAAAGGGGATCTAGCTATAATTATTCATTTTGCTCTAAACTTTTGAAATTATTTAAGTCTAACCACCTAAAAAAGATGTTCTCTACTCTTCAGTCTAGTTCACAAGGTTCTTTTACGTTTGTTTACATTGGGGTTGGTGCCAAAGATCCATGGACTGTGGCCAACGTTAGCTGTCTTTCCATGTGATGGTCATTGCTCCCCTCAGATATCACCTACAGAAGGACTAGTATTTTGAAATACTCTATCAGTTTAGGCTGCTAATAGCACAGGATAGAGCAAGGGGGACCCCAATATTAGGTTTGAGTGTTAAAGGCAGAGAGATGAGACAGACTAGTGGGTAGAAGTGGGCTTTATTGGAGAACAAAGTCTGTGATGGGTGGTCATACACTCAGCAGAACTAGTATTCAATGGGGCTTTCTGATAGTGCCTGGGTTTGTGTGCAGTGATCCCTGTTGATGGTGTTTCAGGTTTGGGGTTGTTTAGAGAGACCAATTGTATCCTGGACCCCCAAACCTACCCACTCCAAATGGGTTCTGTCATCAACCTCATCAAGAGAAAGCACTTTAGTGTGTAAGAACTTTTAATACAATTAGTGTTTGATAAAGAGAAGGGAAAGAATAGTTAAAATTGTTTCCACATGAAACACGCAAAATTATCCATTCCCTTGTGGGTAAATGCCCAGTCAAACAGGGTTGGTTCAAAGCAGGACCACTGAGGCCTGAAAGGTTGTCACAAGTTGAAGGCACTTTCTGGAGTGGAATGGAATGGAGACCCATAGATAAGGGGCAGAAGGGGTCAGACAAGTCCGGAAGGAAAGGAACAAAGTCAACATCAAGATAAAGGCTGCGATTGTCAGCCTTCCCAGGGGTCTTTTACCCACATCTGTTTCAAGTGTTCCTTCCATGTTCCCCAAGTCCCAGGTACCAACCAGTCCAAGTCTGAGAAGCAAGTACAAGTGAGAAGCAAGTGCAGCTTCTTCACATATCTGTCTGTTTCATGTGTCCCCTCAAGGTTTCTTGATCCCCATCTTTTTTCTTTCTCACTCATCTTTCCATTTTTTTTCTTTTCAACTTTTTTCTGCTCAACAACACCCTTTCTTGGGTAGGCAGAGAAGTTAAACTGCCCCTTTCCCTGGGGACACACTGTTAAACCAGTATTTGTCACTCAAGAGCTTTTAATCCATTTGCCAGAAAAAACACATCCATGATAGAGGTATATCCAATGAAATTAATTAGGATAACATGAGTCATTTAATGGATGGAGCAATCCTTAAAGATAGAAAATATTTCCACATTTGTTCTTAAAACCTGTTCCCAGGTTTGGTTCATTTTGGTCACACTCAACCTGACCCTGGACTCCAAACTACAGTAGTGTTTCCTTAGGCACATCATAGAAACTGTTTCCTCATAAAAACCTGCCTATAAATAGGTAATAAAATCTGCACTTCTGACTTCCAGGACTACTTTGAGGAAGAATGAGGAACAAGCTTGCCCAGCTAGCTACCCAGCATGAGTGCCCTCCATGGGGACCACCCTCTGCACTGCCCCGCCAGGTTCCAACTTCCAATTCTTAGTAGCCACTCCATCTGAGGCTGACCCAAGTCATCTCAACAGACCAGAAGTTGGGCCAGGTCTAGGAAGGAAGCACATTTCAGCTATGACTTTCATGTTATGCTTTATAGTTAAATCATTATTTCTTCTGATTCTTATAGTGACTCTTTAGTTAGAGAAGAAACCATCCTCCTTGCATCTCCTGAAGAAAAGGTAAATCATTCATGGCATACATGATTTGCCCAAGGCTGCATTGGGGGTGATGCCAAAGCTTGAATTTGGAGCCTGCTCCCTCTGAGTCAACTTCTGTCATCTTCTGAGAGCCACTTTCATTCTGTTCTTTCACTTCTGAGCAGGCATCAGTGTCTCAGAGCTTCCCTTCTTCACCTCCCTTCCAGCACCTCAAGTCCGGGGCACTGCGCAAATGCGGTAGGTGACTGGGGAGATGGTGATGCCCATTCTGAACTTCAAGCTCAGCTGCTCATTGTCTGGGGGCCTGAAGGTAAATTTTTGCATAAGGGAAGTGAAGAAAATAAACAGCTCAGTTCTGGCCAACTGTTCTCCAAGACATACTCGCTTTCCTGAAAGATAAAAAAAAATAACAGGTCAATTTCCCTGGTGATGTGGGTCCCAGCAGGATTGAAATCTTTCACTACCTTTCACTTAACCAAAGTGGAAGGTGGGCCTGCAGGCCCCAGGGCTTTCTTCAGAGTACTTCATTTAATCTGCCCACCACTGGTGTTGTCTGGACTCAAAAACTCCAGTGCCTTCAGGGTTAGGAGTGTGACCTGGAGTAAAGTGCAGGGTCTGCAGGACTAATGAAGTTTGAGGCTTGGCTTGCCTACAAAGCGGCTGTGTTAAAAATCAATGAACAAATAAATCACAACATCCAAACTCGATTACCAAACAGCAAAGCCTTTGACAATTTTTTTCAATTCTTAAAAGAAAACTGCCCAAAAGTATGAGCAGCTAAATATAAGCTCTGAGTGTCTAAAGGACAGGCACTGTTTACCCATGTAACATTACCTCCTGTTTTCTGAAGACACCAATGGCCCCTCTCAGTGGCAAGTGATGCAGCTTCCCTACCTGAATGGCATTTCTTAGAAATGGGCATTAGTGGAAATGTGTGTTTAAGATGGAAACAATATTGCATATATTGTGCAGTCCACACACTGAATTCAAATAGGCCAAATAATTAATTAATTAATTTAATTATTTAAAATAATTAAAATAATTTTAATATTTTAACATGTCCCCAGGCAGTAATAAACATTCTATTTATAACATTAACTTCACCTGGTTCTCAGTAGGTGGAAGAGTATCATTTCAAAGACCACCTTTAAATAAAAAAAAAACTTGATGGTGGTAGTAGCAACACTAAAATAACCATGTTTTTAATTTTCACTGTGATTTTTTTTCTATTGTTACTCTCATTATGAAATGACTTCAAGAACAATGTTCAGAAAACTTGTAAGAATAATACTAACTTGTTTTTCTTGAGCTCTTTGAGAGCAAGTCACCTATATCTCCCACAAAACCTTTTAGTAGGTTTCCAAATAAGGGCATTCTTTAGCACAACCACTGTATATTTACCAAATCAGGAAATTAACTCTTATTCTACCATTATCTCCTTAGCTCCTAGTCAGGTCTCACTAGTTGTCCCTTTATAATAACCTTTATTGCAAAAGGATACAGATCAGTGTCAAATATTGTGTTTGGCTGTCATGTAAATAACTACTTGAATTTTTTTTTTAAGCTGCCATTTTTTTTTAATAGGGAAAGCAATTTATTGTTTTTTTTATTCATTTTATTGATTTATCACAATTGTGAATTAATTGATCCCTCCTCCTCCCTCCATATCCCCCCTCTGTATCCCCCTTCCTCCTCCCTCCATATCCCCCTTCTGTATCCCCCCTTCAGTCACTCCTCCCATTTTTCTGCAAATTGTTGTTTGGTTAGGTTGATGTTTAGTTGTTGGTTGTTTGGCCTGTTGTTCTTTTCCGATATATGGAAAGTATGTGTGTGGTTTTTTGTTGTTGTTGTTGTGTTTTGTTTTTTTTTCCCCCCCGGGGCTTTCCCACTTCACTAACATTTGTTAGCTATCCTGATCTTTTGTGCTCTTCACCTCCCCCACCTTCTCTAAGCTGCCATTTTTGAAGACAACACACCATTATTTTGTATATGTCTCTCATGATTAAATTCAACTTAGTATAATTTTCTCATAGGAATATCATTGTTAGATATAGGATAAGTGTTCTCATCTCATAAGATGATATACAACTTGCTTTTTATTATTAATGGTATTAACTTTGATCATTTGATTAATGTGTTTCTGTCAAATTCTCCCCATAATGCTATTCTTTATTTTTGCAACCAATGACTACTTCAAGACAATGTTAGTACATTATTCCATATTCAACTTTCATTCACTAGTTTCTTCCTCTTCCTACCATTTTTGAATATTCTCCTTTCCCTGTCTGGGTTACAATAGCCACCCTGGTCACTGACACCATCTCACTTGTGTGTGTTAGTGTGATAGTTCACTTTTTTCCTAAGTAATATAGTCACTCCAAAGAAAAATAAAAGGGGTATGAAAAAAAGTAAAATGAAGAAAATGGAAGATGTAAAAGATGCTTGTAAACTCATAATCCAGACAACAAACTTGTTAATATTTCCACATATTTCGTCACTGTGCTTGTGGGCGTTTTCCTGAACACAGTCACTAGCATTATTCTCTGTAATGTGTTGCTTTTGCTACTTGGTAGTTTCCTATCTAAGTAAATAGTCTTGGAAAATTTATATATATATTTATATACATATTTATATGTCTATATATAATTATATATATAAATATATGTATTCATATATATTATAATAATATATAATTATTTATATATATATACATATATATGATATATATTTATAAAATATTATATATATATATAAATCCTAGTCAGGTAGCACAAGTTGTCCCAATAAATCCTTTATTGTGAAAGGATATATATACATATATATGGTGACTATATATATTATATTATATATATTATATATATGGTGACAATTTTGTCCTCTGCCTGTAATGGGTTGCCAAAGAAATAAAATTAAGAGAATTTGTAAAAGTATTCAGAAAACATAAATATGCTTCACAACTGTGTCCTAACATTCTGTACCTGTGCCTCCTCGCTGTGTTTTCTTGTCTTTGTTTTTTTACCCATCACAAATAAAATAATGAGGAAATAAGTTTCAATGGAACCTGGTCAGCTCTATTGTAAATACCCAAGATTTTCCTAGTGGAATCCTGGTATCATGACAAAATTGGACCTCAAGAGGCAGGCATTGGCTTAAAGTACTGGTTCCGGCAGTCACCTGCTGCACATTATGAGTAAACTCCATTCCGAGAGAGTTCACTGCTTATCATTTGTCAAACCTGTGAAGTATCTCTCTCCTAAATATGTGACATGGCTGAAAAAGGATAGATACCAGTAAAATGTCTGCTCTGAATTTGCTTTTAAAAGCTGAAAACAAGGACTATTAGAGCTTCAGTCTGAGTTACAGGAAACTTGGCTCTTCCCCTTGAGGTTTTCAATAATGGGTTAGGGCTAGCCAGGTCAGTCTCAGTAATATGAGACAGCTAACCTAGGTTTTCTGGCAAGTTTTGCCATAACTTTCTCTCCTATAATACAGTTATTTTATTTGAAAAACAAGGAATTGGATCTATATCTCCACGAAGTCACCTGCTGCTTTGTTGGATTAAGCAGGAAGAAATTAAATGAGGACAAGAAATTACAAATTTGCAATCTGATTGAGAACATGTTAATATTCCATACCTGCTGTTTTCCTGAGAGAAAGGAAGGAGCTGCTGGCACTCCTTCAGGGAGGATATCTTTACAAAGTACCAGAATAAGGAATGCAATTGTGTGGTCAAGGTGGTTGTGTGGTAGGAAAACCCCACAAAGTTGTAACATTTTGTTACCTCCATTTGATTTTCTAGGTTCATAGCTCCTGTTTCATTTAACTAGTCCTCTTTTGGTTACCTTCTCTGGGGATTCCAAACCAAACTATTTGTCTTCTCTGAATTTTATTCTTTTCAGTCAGAAAGAGTATTAGAATAAGACTGCCTGATTACAAAATGGCTTCAATGCCTCCCGACTCCTGCAACCACATCATCTGTAATGTAACTTCTTTGCAACTCCAGTTGTTTTCTATTACTTCGTTCATTGCCATATACTCTGGGTTAAATGCTTGACACATAATAGTTGCCCAGAAAATATTTCTATTGTGGAATTGGAATTACAGAACTGGGAAATAACTTGAAATAATCTGTGCAACATACCTACCTAACTCAGCACCTGGAACATACTCAGCCTTTTTTGTTAAAACACCTTTTTGCAACTGGCTGACTTGGAACAGAGAGAGAGTTTTCATGGTCTCTTTTTTCATACCTTTCCAGCTGTGCACTATATGAATGCATCAACTAGATTTTTAAAGGGCATTAAAATGTAAAAGGGCAAAAGCACCTCTTCAGGGAAAGCTCAGAGAAGAATCCCACGGTGATAAACAGGTGATAAACAGGTGATTCCTTTCCCATCCTGTTATTACAAATTGACTCCAGTTCTGAGTGAATGGAACTTTCAAAATTCTTAGAAAGATAGCAACTGTCTAGCTTCCTTTGCTAGTTAGTTCAAGGTGGGAGCCACATCTCTGTCCCAGCATCTGGGAGACCGAGTATATTTGCAGTCTCCATCACAGGCAGTGAGGGCTCAAGAACTGAGGTAGCCTGAGCAGTGTTGGGCCCAGGGAGTCAATTCTGAGGAACAATAAGCATGAGGGAGTTGTGAGGGGCAGGGTGTCTGACGACATTCTGACTAAAGAATGACGAGGGTTGAAGAGCTGAAAGAATTATGGATGTTCACACTTTTTATTAAAACTCACCTAGTGAGAAAGGCAGAAAGGATTCATTTTTCTTAAATTGTCCATTCTCCAGAAAATGCTCCGGGTTGAACTTGTCGGGTGTGGCCCACACTTTGGGATCCTTGTGCAGTGCAGTCAGATTGGTGAGGATAAGGGTTCCCTAAAGGAGGCAGCAAAGACTCAGGCAAGGTTACACTCTGTCACATACCTGCAAGGAGGGGTGGCCATCTCCAGGCTCCCAACCTTTCCAGGTCCTGCTCTTTAGCGGAGATGACAGTGATGGACTGCAGTTGCCTGCTGGCAAATTTACTAGAGAAGTTTGGCTACTGTTGACAGCAGAACAGTTCTTCTTCACAGGGACATGTCAATGTGAGTTTTGAAAGGAGACATGTACACAGCAGTAAGAGGATAACAGAGCCAAGAGCAGGTCCATGCTATGGTAACATCAACACAGCTGCTCAGGTTGGTGCTAACTATGGCCGCGCTACTGAGGTCACAGTCACCCATTCATCTGTTTCTCCCATTCACCACCCTTTAATGTCTAGTACACACCACAGGCAGGAAGGACTGCCCAGAAAAAGGGACCACTAGACATCAGAGCACACAGCAAGGAACCTAGGCGTCCTCATCCATAAGTTCCTTCCCTTCCCTTACTATGCCTTCACATAATCCTTCTGTGAGGCTGGTCAATTTTGTTTTCAATTTCTCTAGCTTCCATCACCTCCATTCTATTCCCCTCACTGCTCCTTTAGTCTCGGCCACCATCTTGCTTGTCTCCAGTCTTACAATAGTTAACCAACTGTACCTATTCTTTCTTTTCCCTTTCAGTCTGCTCCATACTCTGAAAGCAGAATGAGTTCTGGACATGATTAAATTATGTTGCACCCAGACACAACTTGACCTTGATAACCTTTAAAAGCTTCTCATCACTTTTAGATGAAAGCCCATCACCTGACTCTCTTTGGACCTTTTTCCTGCATGCATCCCCATCTCAGGCAGACTTCTTTCTGTTTCTCAAACATACTATGTTCTAGTTCATTCCCATGCCTTTTAAATGCTGTTCACCTTGCCTGGAGTGTCCCTCCTCTGGTACTGAGTTAATGCTTAATCATCCTCAGCTCATGCATCACACCCTTTGAAGCCCAATTTCACCCCCTGCTGCTCATACTCTCCTCTCTGGGTGTTCACCTTGGTCAGTTATCATGGATTTGAAAGTAGTCTACATTTGCACCATTATTTTACTTAGGGTCATTTTCCCAGAGCTAAACATTTTAGGAGCTTAATGAATATTAAATTGTAATAAATACTATTTTGAACACTGTATGATAATCACTGGGTTCATTGTGTTACACTCCTTGCCTCATTTTATCTCCACATATGAGGTGAGTTTAAATGTATTTTATAGATAAAGAAATTGAATCTCTGAGAGGTTAACTAATGTGCCCAACAGAGTCATAGAGTGGGAGAAATACAGAAATACAGTTGTGATTGGAAGTAGGTCTATTTGATGTCAAAGCTATGGGTCTGAGCTTCTACAAAATATGGTCAATTAGACCTCTCAGTTCCCAGGAAGTTTTTAAAGTTGATGTTAAAAGCCTGTGGTAGAAGTAATCTGTTGAAATGGACAGGTTCACTAGAGCTAAATGAGTCATCAAGAAAGCATAAATAGAATCTGTGGAATAATTTAGACCTCAGCCTCCACCTCCCCATTTCAATTAGTAAGAAATGGGGAATACAATGACTGCAGCTTTGCAGGAACTTCTGGCTTAGCAGGAACTCTGACCAATGGGGAGTCCGATGGGTAAGCTCCTCTGGCTCCTTTGGTCCCTGGAGGCTGCTCTCAGGTATAACAACTCAGAAAGACTGCTAAGCTGGAATGGGTCCAGAAAGCCAGTCAAGGTGGTGCAAAAGCACTGTTGATATGCAGTGTGCAGAGAGGCCACTAGGGGAACAGGAGAGACATTTACCAGATCAAGAGACTACTGTTGTGGGGGGATGGAGGAGGGAGTGAAGATCTGGCTCTCTCTAGTTAGGATGGAATTTTATTTTATTTTATTTTATTCATTTATAAAAAAACATCAAATAATTTATTTAAATGTAAATTTCACATCTTTGTAATTTCTGGGATTCACCTCCCTGATCATTCCCCCTGGATGGAACTTTAAATAGACCAACTGAGAAAAAAATGGCAAGAAGACTTTATATAGACTTGTGTGTAAAAACGATATTTTATATAGATTAACTGGGGATTTTAAGAAAGTAAACAACTCCTGTGGAGACAACATGATGGGGGAATATAAAATGAGCCTAAGAATAAGAAAGGAGCAGATTCTGTACCCAGCTATTCTTACTTTGTTGTTGAGAGGACTTGTACAAGTTTAATCATTCTGTGAGTACCAACTTTTCAATTTATAAAATGAGAATTACAGAATTATTCTCAGAATTAATGAAGACATTTTAAAAGAACACATATAGTTGATGGTACATAACATCATAGTTATCACTGGTTCCTCTCTCTTTGTAAATAAAATCACACCAATTTAATTGGGTTTCTCTTGTGGGACAGTCCATGGAGGGGTTAAAAATAAAGGCTGGGAAAATATCCGTGGAATATCATGTTAGAACCCCAGTATTTGGTATTGGTAGAATGGTTTATAATGTCCTTTCTTGTTTTAATATCCTATGACTCAAGGTTGCGAAATATAGTTTCCCATAGTAAGTCTGATCTCTCTAGGACTTCACAGTTATTAGGACTCTGCTATTAGGGGACTCTCCTATTAGGACATAGAAAAAGCACAGTTTCTTGGAGAACTCTACTTGCTTTATTCCTATGCTGACTCACAAAACACCAAGAAGTTTCATTGCAAAGAAAATCAGATTTGCATAAACATATTTGGAGTCTTAAGAGGAATCCTCTTTCTCATCCATCAAAACTATAATATCTAGTTGAACTTAATGTTCAAAAGACCATACATGGATAAAAGGACCTTATTCTTATATCAAGTATAATATATTTCTCTCCTCTTTCACTGATTCCTTCAAACTAGAATAAATCTTACTTTTCAAGTTCACATTCCTACCATTTTAAGATGAATGCAAACATCTAAGACTGGGAGTCCCTGCTTACCTTGGGCAAGTGGTACCCAGCCAGTGTGGTATCCGCTGACACTGCTCTGGGCACATTCAAGGGCACAATGTCTCCCATTCTCTGCACCTCGTGGACAACAGCATTTGTGTAAGGTAAGGACTCTCTAGCAGCCACGCCTGGCTTCTGGAACTCTCCAAGCACGCTGTCGATCTCAGCATGTACTTTTTCTGGAAAACAAGAGATGCTTCTATTATACTTATTACTCCAGAGTAATAAGCAATGCTGGTTAAGCTAGGACTGGAATAACGAGGAGACAATTATAGTAGGTTCCACAGAGTCAAGTGGAAAGAGGGCCTTGGTATAAGACAAATCTAGATCCAACATTCCTGCTGCAAGTCATTTTAGTTAGTTCTTGAGAATTAGTTTCCTCTTCTTATTAGTGAGCATAAATCTACCTTCACCTTGAGGTTATTTTGAGACTTACATGAACTGACTTAGGTGAATAGACAATGAACAAATGATACTGCTAATAGTTTCCCTAAGTCACTTTTCCTATTTCTCTTTGATAATCAAATTTTAGCTTGTTGCTCAGGTTCTGCAGTGACTAAAAGTGACCATGTGATGAAATTTTGGCTAATAGACCATAAATATTACTTGCAAAGTATAATACCTAGATTGCACTCTTACAGGAAGGTTGTGCCTTCCTTCCCCTACACCCCTTCTAATTGGTGGAAAGGCAGCCCCAGTGGCTGCCCATCAAAGATGAGCCATCTTTGAGAGTGCCTCCAGGGGCAACATTATAAATACATCACAGCAACAACTGGAAGGAGCCAAAAACTCAAAGAACTCAAAATTTTGTCCAGCTTCAATTTTCTATCTGAAAGTGAAACAAAGTTCTGTTTTAACTACACATTAAATTATTTTTAATGATAGTAAAATACACATAAAAATGTATCATCTTCATAATTTTTAACTATAATTTCTCTCTGTTCCATCGTGTTCTCCGTTGGGGGGCAGTCTGTTCCAGGAAGCCCCTTTCTGTCTTGGCCCAGGTGCACTTACTCTGGATGTCAGGGTTCAAGGCCATGTAAAGCAGGGCCCAACGCAAAGTTGTTGAAGTTGTCTCTGTTCCAGCAAAGAAGAGGTCCAGGGTGCAAAAGATAAGATTTTCTTCATTGAAACTTGAAGTGGCATCGTCCTTATGCTAGAAAACACAATGTTTGTTGGTTTACTCAGAGGGTTATTGGTGACCACACCACATAAGACTTCACTGTAGTGAAGGATGGGATATGGAAGGAAGGATCCCCAGGAGAAAAGTCTTTCCTTTTGGTCTACTTAGGAAGCAGAGACTAATTATTAGAGCATCCTCTGACCAAAAGCTGAATCCCTTGTTAGCTTGAGTGCATGAAAATCAAGATGACTACTTTTTTATGCTTATAATGTTGGATAAACTATTGGTATAGGGGAAAGAATAGTCATCAGCACAATGGAAATATATTACCATGTTAACCACATTGTTTATTATACTGTGTGACTGGGATAAGTTGCACTAGTTTCCTGTTTATAAAATAGAAATAATACCCCTTAGATACACATCCCTCACGATACACACCTATTAAGATACAACTATGATTTCTGTGAGATTTATGACGATGATACATAACAAATAGTCAACATATGTTGTATTGATTTCAGATATAATAGACTGAAATCACCCTATACAATTCTTACATCTCCCCATTAACCTTTTCTTTTCTCAGTGAAACCTCTCCATTTCAATCAACCATCCTCATAGTACCCCATCATGTTTACACTTTCCTTTGGAAGATTCATTTTGTCATCTTTTTCCTTTGTGTGTTTGTATACCTACAAACCATGAAGCAAGTCTGAAGAGAAATTCTCTTCTGAGGAAAAACAATGCTCCTATTAATATTATATCAATAAGGTGAAATAAAAAGAGAGAAGAGAAATTCAATTCCATGAGGAGAAAACAATAATCTGATGAGTCAAAAAGTATGACACTAATGTCATGATGTATTTTAACCTGTACGTAATAACCTTAGGTCATGTGACTTTTTTCTTCATGCTTCTTTATATAATATTGAATGTGAGATGAGGGAAGAAGGGAAAGTCTCTTTCGGGCTCTAAGGCTGGATTCTGGAATCCAACTCAGCCTGACTTGTGATCTTAATTGGCGGCTGAAAAAAGGGGTAGGTAACTGGGAACAGGTCCAACTAATAATAAAATGGGACTCTGAGATTCAAGTGTTATTTTTCTTGTTGTGTGTAGCTCCTTTATATGAGGGTAGAGAACAGAACATAACAAGGCAGTGTTCAGGATGCCTAAGGTCTCAAATCAGATGTGATTAAGCCCCTATCTATTTCATTTATGTCATCAAGCCTGGGTTACTACCACTCCCACATGTTATAAAATACCAACTCTGTTTTTATTTCAATATCACCCAATAATGTCTGTGTCTAAGCTCTAGATCATGTGCATGTGACCTTCTCTGAAGAAAGGGGATTTGTAGGTATGATTATTTTAGGGATCTTGAATGCAAAGATTATCTCCAGTGATCCCTCTAGGTCCAATATAATCAAACAGCTCTTTCTAAGATGGAGTCAAGAGAATTAGAAAGAGAAAAATGTAAGAATGACAGCCAAGAAGACACTACCTTCTGGCTTAAAGATGGAAGAAGACATGTAGGTTGCCTCTAAAGCTGAAAAATGTAAGGAAACAGATTACTTCACTACAGTCTTCTGGGGCAGTCAACCCTGCCTATCCTTTGACATTATCCCAATGGAACTGATTCTAGACTTCTGATCTCCAAAGTTGTAAGGAAATTAATTTGTATTTTTTTAAGTCAGTAATTTGGGATACAAATCACTGTCACAGAAATAGGAAACCAGTGTACCTCTGTTCCCTCTTTAAGATTAAAATTTAGGAAACCACTTCCATTTCTTTACCTTTTCTATTTCCTTAAGATAAGCATCAATAAAGTCTCTTGGTTTATCAGGATCCCAGTCTTTCTTATGATTTTCAATTACATGAGCTACAAATAACTTCAGTTTGTCCCAGTGTTTGAAGAGTTTTTGGTGGGGTCCAGGAAGGTAATCCATTATCCAGGGGATGACATTGTAGAACTAATTGAGGAAAACAAAACAATTATGGAGTTGAGACAATGTGGTGCCAGATTGCCTTACTTAAATGATGTAGTCATGCTTTCCTATCTTTCTCACCCTCTTCTGTTTACTCTAGAGAAAGCGTTTCAGCATCCCATTAAAAATCTATCCAGAGGAGCCACTTCTCATACCCCAACTCTTCTGATTCCTTAGCATAGAATACCAATATTTCTTACCTGGAGGGTTAATGGGGTTAGCAGGACAGGGAGACAGGAAGTGCCTTTTAAATAAAATAACATGGGTACATGGGTATCTGGCACATAACCCTTTGTGCCTTACAGGAATGAGAAATTGTTCTTTGTATATAACAAATAGTTAACAACATATTAAAAACTACTGAAGTCAACAGATTGGTTTCAGATAACTTTACCCTGAAAATAAAATTTAGAAGGTTTACTTTAACTTAAAGAAGAAAACATCTGGAAGAACCCAACATTGTCTGCCCTCAGCCCCAAAATTCTTAATGAAGCTTGTATTTATAGGTTAATACTAGCAAAAGCCTTGAAGTGAAATGCAAGGCCTGCTGGGAACTAAGAATGCAGATAAAGGAGTTACCCAGAGGTGGAATATCTCAAAAAATCTAAAACCAGGTCCCAGACTCCAATTATTACCAAAGACTCTTGTAATCAGTTTGAAAAGATGATAGTAACCATGCCATGCCGTTGTGCTTGTTAGCATCTGATGAAACCTGATTTCCTCCCATCAACTCTTGAATCTTAAGGTTTGGTCTGAGTGATAAGTAGCCAGACCCTTCAGTAAACTGTTATGGAAAGAGAACTGCTTTACCTGGCACCATATATTAGTTTCCAGACAAACGACTTCATCCAGCAGCCACAGAAGCTCCCGGAACTGATTATCCTGGTACTCAAAACGCTCCCCAAAGGTGACTGAGCAAATAATATTGGAGACTGCATTGTTGATCTTGAAGTGAGGGTCAAAGGGCTGTGCTGGTGGCAAGAGAAGAGAAGGGTCCTATAGATGGATTTGATTCTATTTTCTATGGAGCATCTATTCTACATGGCATAAAATGTACAGAATATGATAGGAGCTCTGGAGGAGGAAGATTGGGCAGGACACTGTGCAGGGTAGAGTAGTAAATATGCACACACACATTGTTTATGACCTGTCTGCTATGAGTTAATTGCCAGTCCAAAGACATTTCTGAAGGAGCATGGCCTTCAGAAGAATGATTCAACATCTTCAGAGTGTGAGGCCAGGTGTCCAGGAGGGTGATAATACACTGCTGCTGGGATTACAAACTGGTCCAGTCATTATGGAAAGTTGTGTGGAGGACTCTTCAACTACTGAAAATGGAAATACCATTTGATCCAGCAATCCTACTTTTGGGAATTTACCCAAAGGATACAAAAACACTAATTCAAAAGGACACCTGTACTGGGATGTTTATTGCAGCACTATTTACAATAATCAGGAGATGGAAACAACCTTAATGCTCCAAAGACAAAAGGATCAGAAAGTTGTGGTATATGTACACCATGGACTACTATTCATCAATCAAAAAAGACAAATTTGATGCATTTGTGATAACATGGATGAACCTAGAAGGAATCATGTTAGCAGAAATAAGCCAGAAAGATAAAGATAAATACTTTATGATCTCACTTACAGGGATATATAATAAAAAAGGGATTTAGGGAAACAAAAAGGGACTTAGGGAAACAAAAAGACAAGGAAAATTTAAAAATAATCATTAGCAATTAGAGGGGAAAGGGGTAAAATTGGGGGTGGAATGGGCACAAGAGATAAAGATGATGGTTCACAGGTTGATAAGGTGGTGAGAGAACCTCAGAGTAAACAATGATGTAAAATATATATATGTGCAAGCAATTAAAAAAATCAAAAATAAAAGCCAGGAAGGATTAAGGTGGTTTTGCTAGGGTGTTAAACCCCCCATCTTCAGGTTGCCAGCTATCTGATTAAAGCACACCTTAAGGATTCAATTCTTGTGACAGGGTGGCCTGTCACAATTCTTGTGACAGGGTGGCCTGAACTCCAATCTTCAGGTTACAAGTTCAGAATCACAATTAGGCTTTAGCCACAGGTCCCCACCTAGGGTTTGACATACAGCAAGTATTCAGTCAGAATCTGGGATATTGAGCTGGTCACCAGGGTGGTTAAAATCAGTACCAAGGGATGAATAGTCAGAAATCAGTCATGAAAGACAACTTATCAAAGAGAATATCCAGAAGGCCAACACACTGATGAAAAAAATGTTTCTCATCGCTTTTAATAAGGAGATACAATTTAAAACCATAATGAAATACTATCTCATGCCTATAAGAATGGATGATAATTAAAAATACCTCCAACAACAATTGTTCAGAGGATGTGGAGAAAAAGGAACACTCTTTCACTGTTGGTGCAAATCTAAACTAGCACAACCATCATGGGAAGCTTAAAAAACTAAAAATGGAAATAACACATAACCCAGCAATCCCATTCTTTCATATCCAAAGGAAATGAAACCATGAACACAAAAACCTTATGTTCCATGATGTCCATAAAAACATTATTTCCAATAGTCAGGAAATGGAAACAGCCTAAACAACATTAAGAGACAATTGGGTTAAGAAGAGGTAGTAGATGCACACTACAGAATATAGCATGTAACCATAGAAAAGGATGAACTATAGAAATTTTCAAAAAAATAGAGGGAGTTTGAGAGAATTATGTATACTAAAACAAATCAGAATAATAAAAACAAGTAATGGACATTTTATATAGTAGACAATTTGATAAAATAAGACACTTTTAAAACCCAGTGGACACCAATGGACACTATGAAGGTGCTCAGATTAAGGGGGTGGGGAAAATAAACATTAGGAAATTGTTAAAGATAAAATCTTTAATGGAGTTAATGCCCATTTTTTTGTGCTTAGTTCTAGTACTTCAAAAAGATAGGGTGGTGGTTACTTGTTACTGTTAAGTATTCAGTTACCTTAGGTAGATCTGGGCAGAGGCTAGATTCTTACAGTGTCTATCTTTTCAGTGACTCAATAAGCCTCCACACATCGCTTCCATCTGTACCAGGCACCACTCACCTTTCTCCTTTTCCAATTCCTGAATAAGAAAGAAGGCCTCCTCCTGAATGCGTTCTTCTAAAGTCTTCTTTCCTAAACCAAAGTTCCTTAGTGTTGTCAGGGTGAACCTCCTTTGCTCCTTCCATGACTGACCATTGGACATGAGCAATCCTGGGAAAAAGAAAGCCAGCATTCCATTATGGTGGTCTAATGCTGTGATATGATTGGCGAATGGTCTGAGTTGTGTGGCAAATGAAGGGAAGGTGAAGTACATTAAGGCACTTGAAAACAATTCATAGAAATAATCCCTAGGCAATGATATAATGATATAATTTTTTGATGGCTAGCAATTGTTAGACACTTTAGTATTTTTTAAGTTTTATATAATTTATTTTTCACAGAAACTCTATGAAGAAGACACAGTTATTACCCTTCTCCATATTTCACTAATAAGAAAACTAGGATGCGAGGGCGATCTGGCTGCGACATCTGTCACCCCATTGATCCCCAGGGTTGATTCGGCTGATATGGCTGGCTAGGCGGGTGTCCCCTTCCTCCCTCACCGCTCCATGTGCATCCCTCCCGAGGCTGCGCGCTCGGTCGAAGAGGACGGCCTTCCCGGAATGGAGACTGACCGTTCTTCGTTCTTCGGTGGAGGGTATACGAGTAGCTGCGCTCCCCTGCTTAGAACCTCCAAACAAACTAATAAGAAAACTGATGTACAGGAATAAAGTAAAACTGCATGGTCATAGTTAATAAGTAACTGAGCAGGAATTTGAGTTCAAAACTATGATTGATAGTCATGTAAACTATGTAAGTATTTATGACATGCTACCTACTAATGATGTGCCTATGAATAAGACAAACTCCAAACTCAGAAGAAGGCAAGGTTTTACAGGAGAGGTTCTGAGTATGACCCCAAAAGATGAAGGGCTGATTAAGGAAAGTAAGAAATAGTAAGAATCCATGCAGAAGGAATAGCACAAGCAAAGATAAAAGCCATCTAGATGTAATTGAAAGATCTTCATTGATTTTATAACCCAGGTGAAGTCTTATCCTTTCACAGTAATTTTCAGAGCATTCTTCAATTCTTTTGATATCTACCTTTGACTTCCACCCACACATAAATAAAATCATCCTCTTGCTCCATCAGGAAAACTTTTCCACCTCATTTTTCTTGATAAATCAACAGTATGATACTCTTCCTTTTCAATCACTCTCTTCCAAAGGTACTCAGGACATGCCAATATCCTGATTTTCCTCCTAGGCTCTGGCAGCAGAGAATTTCCACATCATTTGCTGGTTCATCATCTACCAATTTTTTAAAGGATAGAGTTTTCCAAAATTAGGCTTAAAACCCCATCTGTTCGCACTGTATAATTAATTGGTTTCTGGGAAATTTCATCAACTACTAAAATTTTAAATAACACCTATTGATAGTGACCATCTATGTCTCTCATTGGTCTTCAGACATATATACAGCTGTCTGCTTGACTTCTCTGATCTACAAAAGCTTTAAACTCATCTATCATTTAATAACTGTGTTTTTCATACAACTCTTCTACCAGGTCTAGTTAAGCAGCTTCTCTTCCTACAAATATTCCTTTTTCCAAAACTATACTGTACCCCATTCTTCTTCTTTTCCCCTTGCATGTAGATTATTGTTTCTTATTGCATTTGTCTCCTGAACATACCAAATTCATGTATCCTCACTGTTACTTTATTGGTCTAGTCCATTGTCCCCCATTTCTTGCCACCTGTAGGTCGAGTTACCACCTTCTCTAATGGAAAATATTTATTCCATTGTCCATACTGCAGCTTATAAATGATAGTATAAATAAATATGATTCACCCTCCCATTAGAAAGATAAAAAGCACCATCCTTCACAAGAAATTGCATTGCCTATTCTAGTGAAGCTTATGATTTTCATCTCCATTTAATTGTCTCCATTACACCATATGCTTGAAATATCGACCCCTTTCAATTCACTGTCCCACCTCAGGGATTTTTCATATCCCATTTACTCTGCGTGATTGCTTCTTTACTTTATTAATTTGATCATCATATACTTATATTAACTCTCCTAAACTCCAGTGCTAGAGCTAGAGTAGATACCCTTAAAAAGTGTACCCTTTTCTTATGTTTATAACACTAAATTCACTGGTAACTTCTGAATAGAATGAGATACATGAGGATATGGCTTTGATCTGTTCTGCTCACTAGTGCATCACTCACACTGCACACTGTGGTTAACATGGCAGATAATAAATAGGGTGAGAATATGGAGTTGATGGATAAAACATTTCAAAAAGGAATTGATAAGCACCAAAAATTGGTCCTTTGTTAGAGAAATAGACTTTGGCTTTTCATTTAGCATTTGTAAATGTTTAAGTTTGCCTAATGATAATATTTTTCTCCTAAATGTTTCTAACACGGATTAGAAAATTTGAGATCCCCTATAGGGATGGCCTTTCTCTTCTGATAAAGCATAAGAACTAGAGACAAGAAGAGAAATCAGAAGGAAACAGATCATAGCTGGGTTCCTAGTGGAAGAAATTCAGACTAGGAAAATGGAAAATTAGAATGCCTTGCTTCCTGTTCTGTTGTCACAGAGAGGTATAATTATATGTTTATTCAAATGAGACTAATTTCATGCTGGATCATAGTTTCATTCAAACCCTGATGTGAATGCTGACTCCACCAAATCCTTGAAAGAATGCCCTCAGTAAGAAGTATGAGCATCTAGCTTACTTTGATGTTAGGAAATTTGTAATAAGTCTGGCTTCTGGGAATGCTCAAGAATTATGGTCACAGAGAGATGTTTAATAGATCACAAGAACATCAAGCATACATACTCTATATTGGTCAAGAAACTTACCATTTGTCTTAAAGAAACGATTTCGAAGTGGCATTACTGGACGGTCCATAAAGTTTTTGTCCTGAGTGATGAAGGCTTCTTTGATTAAAGGCAATCCACTTATAGTGACTGAAGACAAGGGACCAAAATCCATTCCCAAAAGGTTTCCATATTTCTTCACATACTGAAAAATAATTAGTCACAGTTGAAATGATCTTATCTGTGGATCCAGAAAAGGAAGAATGGAAGGTGTGTGTAACTGGAGGAGGGTGTATTGCGAGGAGTCTGTGTATATATCTATACCTGTGTGACTTGAACTGATGAAAAGGTTTCTCTCTGTCACTTCTCCTTTAGTCAACTAAATCACTTTGAATTTACTGGGGAGCATGTATGGTCCTTATTCAGCATTTATTCAGATATTAATTCTTCATGAATTGAATGATCATTCATGATGTGTCCTGAGCAAGATGCATGAAGATTTAAGTCTTGTATACACATAAGATTTTTTTTTTAACCGTAGTCCTATAGAATGTGAAGGGAAAGAATTCATACATGTGACACACCAAGGAATGCTGAACTATGTTTAGTGTGAGAATGGTGTCACAAGCTTGGGCTTTTAAGTAAAATATATGTTTAATGAGAAATGAGTATCCTCAATATATGATAGATGAGAAAGAATTCATTAGAGGCTTGGGGCCAGTTACGGAGAAAAGCACACTGCCTTTGGAGTTTGTTGAGATCTTGGCTCCATGGTTCATAAGATGTGGGTTCTAGAGAGAGTTACTCTTGGAAATTAGTTCTCTAGCAATAAAAGGAAGATAATTATTCCTCCTTCAAAGGATTTTGCAAAGAAGAACTAGAGCAGCAATGTGAAAGACACTTTGTTTTCTGGTGCCTGGCACATAGCCACACAAGTCTCTGAGGAATGAACAAGCTCTGTGTGCAATGGGATCTGGACATGTGGTCATGGCAACAGAGAGGATAAGAGCAAATGGGTGATTGTGTAGGAGGAAGGCACTCCTGGTATCGTGTTGAGTTCATTTCATATTTTATCTCATTAAATCTTACAACCATCTCTGGCCAGGATGGTGCCTCATGCCTGTAAGCTTCAACCTATGAAGCTGCCGGGGCTAGGGATAGTGGTTTGAGTCCTGCCTGGGGCCCCTAGTGAGACCTAGTTCCAAAAAAATATAGCTGGGCGTGATGGTGTGTGCCTGTAATCCCAGCTACTTGGGAAGCTGAGGCTGAGGATTGCTTGAGTCTGTGGTATCCCGGGCAACAAGAGCCTATGGTTCCATGGGCAAAAATAGCGAGACCTAGTATCAAAAAAAAAAAAAAATCTTACTACCATCTCTGTTAATAATGACTTTCTTTATCTTCCAAAAAGGAAAACATACAGTGGCCAAAGTGATCAAGTTACTGAGTGGTGGATGGTGTATGCAAGGCATCATATTAGATGAGAGGACAAAGACATGGATCTGAGATGCTGTTAGGATCTTGGAGTTTGGAAGAGTGACAATGAAAGTGAAAATGAGAAAGTAGGGGTGCAATTTGGGGGTCTCTGCAGGGTGGAGGAAAACAGGAAGAGAAAGAATGGGGAGTGTGTGGGTGTGTCATTACTATGCAACTGTGGTACAGATACGTGCTTGTGGGAGTTGAATGACAGTGAATGGACATCAAAGTCTTTACTAATCTATTCAAGAGATGATTTTCACTGGATCCAACTTTTCATGTGCCTGTAGCTATAGTGGTATTAAATATAAGTACGACATTTCTTCCAAGTGTCTGGAGCACCTCCACCCCATCTCCAGGCATGTATGAGCATCACCTTAATACTCGGGACCCCATTGACCCATAGAAAAACCACAAGGATTCACTCTCATTCTACCATCCTGGTGCCCTAATCACAACCAAATTTGAACTCAATCTTTCCATTGTTCTTTAGGGCCATAGTCATCTATCAGGCTACATCCATCTCTTGTACATTATGTCCTGTCATGCTAGAAAGGACAGAATCAAGACACCTTCTCAAGTTGGTCTGCCTCTGAGGTACAAGTTTGTTTCCTAAGAAATAAAAAAAAAATGGTTCCACATAAATGAAGTGGATTTTTTTATTTCATCTTGCTGAATACCCGGATGAACTCCTTAGACTTTATGAAAGGAGTTCTAGACTAATTTAGAATGTCCAATAAGCATGGCTTTGGAACAGCTAAATATCTCAGGTTAAGCATACTGGTTCATAACTGACAGTATATACAATCTAGAAGCTTAGTTCACATTTGCAAGGGACCAAGCACTCTATTAATACTTATAAGAATGACCTTCTGCCCAAGTATATATTCTAAGCAAATAGAACTGGATCAAGAATTTCTATGTTATAATAAGCTACGTAAGCATAGATAGGTTTAATGACCTCCTGAAGTCATGGCATTGATAATGGTGCAATCTAACAAAGCACAGTGTAAGCCACTGCCATTTATTGCAACTGAGAAAACTTTGTACGGTAGGGCTTACAAAGCACAACACTACAGCACATAACCAATCATTAAGAAAAGACAAACTAGAAATATTGAAACAAATAAGGTTAAAAATAAGGTGGTTCCAAAGGCTAAAACAGGCTTTATATCAGAAATGAAAATAGACAAAAGAAAAAAATTGACATCAGAGTTGTAAAAGACAAACAGAAGGAATAGGAAACAGTAAATTTAATAAGAGGCATAGATCTCCAAATGTAGGATTAAGTACTTAGAAACATGAACAAGATAAATGTTTAGAATCAAGGAAAAAATAGACATGGAGGACTAGTGATATAAGAGAATAAACCATGATTAGCAAGAGATATAATTTGAGATTGCTACCACTTAATCTAAGTCCTTAAAATCAAGAACCAACAAAACAAGGACACAAAGAGAGGAAAAAGAAGAGTGTACCAGTTCTTACTCCTACCTGCTGTAGATGAGAAGTTCTGTTCTTGCAACATGTTCCCTGTACCCAAAGTACTGAGCTCTGTGTTTATATGCAAATGCCATAAGGCAAAAAGTTTTCTGTATTTTCTCCAATGTGTATTTTGTAAAAATTTCTTAGTTATATCTCCTAATATTTCTGTATTATGGAAGGTTTTTTTTTTTACTCATTGATATATGAATACTCTAATAGAGAATTATGTGTTGAGTTGTTGGGCACAAGGAAGGATCAGAATCATAAAATTTTATTTTATAATGTTGACTCACTGTATATGTATTGTTTTTATGTTAAAAAGTATTTCTACCCAATAAAGTAAATTAAGAAAAAATAGAGATCTTATGAAATAAGACTACTTCATGACAATGGTTAGTATTCCTTTCTGAGTCATAAAATGCATAGAAAACAGTGTAAGCCATAGATTTACACTTCAGTAAACCCTGAATACATAAGTACAGTTATGCGTGCATACAGTTTCAGAGGTTGATCAATCATTTGGGGCACACAAATTTCTGCTAAAATTCCTGGTCTCACAAGGTATTCTTAGAGGCCTATTCTAGTTTTTGGGAAGCAGGCTACAGAAATCAAATTCAAATTTAATCCAAAAACCTTTATTGCTTATGAGTTTTATTGATAAAGAGTTACCAAGCAACTTCTGAGATTGTTATTGCTGTATGTGGAGCAGTGCAAAGATTAGTATGATCATCGTGTTTTCCTATCGGCCAAAGTCTCTTGGGAGCTGATTACGGAAAAATGTAAGGTACAGTACAGGATGATATATGCTAAAGGGCTGGCATAAAGGGATGTGAAACTGATGAAAGATGAGATGAATTCCCATACCAGATACTGGAGAAAATGTCAGAAAGGAGATGGTATTTGAGTCAGATCTTAAATGAAGAATAGAGTACAGGAAAAGTTAGTTTGAAAGTAAAGTCTTTTTAGGCTATGGGAGTGGCAGATGCAAATGTAATGACAGAAAAATGTGGGTGTGTAAGAACAAATAAGTTATCCTCTCTGAGTAGAGTACAAGGTTCACTGCTGGTGAAAGCAATATGCAGGGGTACATACTTCAAACAGTTCACAATCTAATGAACATGCAGATAAACAATCAATCCTTACTACTAACATTCCATGCACAAAATTATTTGATATGAGAAGTTAGGAAGCATACAAGGGAATCTGGTAATAGGATAGGTTCCTAGGAAAAACATCTTCTCATTTGGATAAAGAGGTAGCAGAAAAGGCTGGCAAGGTAATCTGAACAAGATTGAGAATAGTTTTAATATTCGATGAAATATTTTGGATTTTTGTTTATTTGCAATTACATTGGAAGATGTCTGAATCCAAAAGAAATTTTAGATTTGAAAATACAGTAATGTAAATAAAAAATTCAATACAGTAGTTCAATATTAGGTGGTAATAGCGGATTCATTAATGAAATTGAGGACACATCATTAGAAAGCATAAAATTCAAAGAAAGAGAAAATATATTGATAAAGAGTGAAAACTAAGCCTCAGGGGCCTATGTCAGAGTAACAGAGCTTGTTAGATAATAAAGGATTTGAAATTTGTACTGATAGTGCAAAAGTTCCAGATGGATGGAATAAAAGATATAGTAGAATAAAAAAAAATATGAAGAAATAATGATGTAAAGTCTTAATTTTTAATTAAAAAAGTCTACTAATCCAATAAACTCAGTGAATCCAATAAACCAGAAGAAATCAATGCCATGAAGTATCATGACCAAATTAATAAAACTAAAAAGAGAAAGTTTCCTGGAAGCAGAAAGTATTACAACTCATTACTTGTTGGCAACAACAATTCAAATGACAGCATGTTTTTTCATCAGAAGTCACAGAGACCAGGTAGAATAAAACATTTTATAATGTTGAATGAAATTGTCAAAGTAAATTTTAGTATACGGAGAAAATATGATATAAAAATTAAGGTGAAATAGACATTATTGTGTGAAAGTTAAAGAGTTTTGTTTTGGCCAAAGGTACTTTAAAAGAAAAGTTAAAGAATATTCTTCAGATAGATAAAAATGATAATGGTAGAAAACTTGGTACATCAAGAATGAAGAAAAATTAGCAAAAAGGGAAAATAGATTAATGCAGTCGCTTATTATCTTCTTTCACTGAAAAATTGTGTTTAAATTTAAAAGCAAAATTATAAATCTAATGTGAGTCTTAATGTACGTAGAGACTTAATATACGTATTAAAGAATCTAATATTTAAAAATACCCGATACTATTTATTATAAAGTAGGGAGAATAAATAAACCTAAACATTATCAGGTATCTACATTTCACCTGAAGCTACAAAATGTTATACTAGAAGATTGCAATAAGCTGCACATGGATATTGTAATCTTGAGAACAATCATTGAAAGCATAACACAAAAAGATACATTTAAAAACACTATAAATTAGAATGTAATTCCTTAAAAATGTTCAAGTTACAGGAAGACAAGAAATAAGGATTTTAAAAAGAAATAAAAGTAAAAATTAGCAGAAATATTCTATATCACATAATGGAATTATGTGATATATATTCCACATAATGTAAATTCACCAATTAAATGACAAATATTGACAGAATAAAAGAATATGGCCCACATATGTTACCTGTAAGAAATTCATTTAAAATATACAGACATAAGTAGATTTAAGTGAAAGAATAAAGAAACATTTCTATGCAAATACTAACCAAAAGGGAGAAGAGATGGCTAGATAACTGAGGTAAAGTTTCAGGCAAAGAAAATCACTAGGGCTAAAGTGGGCTATTATGTAATGAAAAAGTCAATTCACCAAGATGACAGAGCAATTATAATGTAGTACATGAAGCACATGATGAAAAAAACTGCAAGCACCAAATTGAGTGAAAGAAAAGTTTGCAATTACAGCTGGAAACTTCAACATGCTTCTCCTAGAAATTTATAAAATCAGTGGCTAGAAGTCAGCAAGGAACTAAACAGTTCCTTGTTTAGTTGTAGGAATTAAACAATCTGATCAGTCAGTAAGATCTGATTGAAAATACCAAACAATCTGCCCCCAAATAGCAGAATATACATTCTTTTAAAGCATTTGTGAGACAATGACTAGACTATAACTTTGATAATAAAGACAATTTTATATCTGAACTTCGTATTTGAAGGAATTGAAATCATACAAAGCATGACCACTGACTGTAATGGAATAAAACTGGAAATCATTAACAGATTGATAACATGAAACTCTCCAAATACTTGCAATTAACCAACACACATTTTTGAACTGAGATATGGGTTTAGGAGTGTCCTTCAGAATTCTATGATTAATCCTGCCACTTAGTGTTACCAACTGGGTGTTTATCCTAAGACTGATAAAACCTTCTGTATCACTGCCTGAGTACAGTGCTAAAGAACATCATTAAAGGACATGCCTGCCAGACTAACTCATGAGCTAGACCAAATTCCTTGTCCCCACCCTTTAAAATGCATTTAATATGTTCTCAGCTGCTCCAAGTAAACAGTTTTGAGAAAAGTACCTCTCTGTGAAATTACTTGAACTGAATATTTGACAGGATTAAGTTATCATCTCCAAGTTGGGCACGGTGGTGGTGGCACATGCCTGTAAGCTTCAGCCTATGAAGCGTCTGGGGCTAGGGATCACGGTTCAAGTCACGCTCGGGGCAACACAGCGAGACCTAGTCCCAAAAAATAACTGGGCGTGGTGGTGCTCGCCGGTAATCCCACCTACCTGGGAAGCTGAGCCTAGGGATCGCTTGAGTTCGTGGTACCCCAGGCAACTGTGAGCCTACAGTTCCATGGGCAAAAATGGCGAGACCTAGTCTCAAAAAAAAAAAAAAAAAGTTATCATCTCCATAAAGCTTTTGGAGTGGGTAAGTGGTGTGAAAGCTACTGTCTTGCAGCTGTGCAAGAAATTCTTTGCAAATTCTCATGTTCTTTAAAATTTCAACCTGTCACAACTTTGAGATCTGACTCTTTCATCCCTGTTTTCCAGGTGCTGGGGTCCACTTCAAATTAGCCTGGGAAGCAGCTGAGAGTCAAGGTTGTGACTCATTCAATACATAGGCATGTATTCAAAGGGTCCCAGGTATTTCTAGGGAAAGGAACTATCAAAACATTTGTTGAGGACCTACTATAAGCCATTTAAATGCTTACCACTTGCCATCTTTACAAGCGCCTATCACAGTGTTGTCTTTGAGCATGTTACCTGTGCTGAGGCCATGGACCAGCTGAAACTTCCTGAGAGATCATTGAATATCGGATATTGGAGGGAATTTTAAGGAATTAAGAATGGCCATGGTTAAGGAAACCTAGTGGGAGTTCATTAAAAAGAGATGTAATTGAAGGTTGGGTCAAGAAGGGTTCCAAGTGGCTCCCTAAGGAGTTTGATCTAGGAGGCAATGGGAGGTACTAAGAAATTTTGAATTTTAAGCAGGGGAATGACAATTTAAAAGAATTCCTTAGTGAGAAAGGATTGCAAGGAGTGGGAAACTGAAGCTGAAGGGCTCATTTAAGGGTGATCACGGGAAAAATTCACTTGGAGAGTTGTGAGAATTTAGGTAGTATCATTTTACACATGGGAAAGGAAAATAAAGCATTGTTTTCAAAGATAGCATTAAAGAGGGTAAGGTAATTATATTACAAACAACCTGTTTCAATGTGCTATTCATTGCACATTAATAGCATATTTAATTGGATATACTATTACATGAGTTAAAGACTGTAACCTATCTGGCACACTTCTATAGTAACTTGTATTCTTTCACTTCTAGAAGGGGCAGGGCAATCATGCCAGTTGACCCTGAGATTCAAAAAGGGTTTTTATCAATTTGTAGGTTTTAGAGGCAAACGGCGCCCTGATCCCTCACTCCCCCACCTCCGCCTCCCATACTCCCCAGAAGGTCCTTGCCCTGCAAGTCAGCGTCAGGACCTCTGCCCGTTCCTACCCGCTGAATGACCACATGCGATTGCTCAAAGTCCAACTGGAAGAAGTTGCCAAGGAAGGGCAGGCCCCGGGGTCCCGGCGGGTAATTCTTTGGGTGCTTCCTTCTGAGGAAATTAGCGAAGAGCAGAAAGACCACGGCACCTAGCAGGAGCGTGCGGAGATGGAGGCCGGCCCAGAAGGCGGCCACCACGGAGTCCATGGTTGCGCGCAGGCTGCTAAGTCTGCTGGCTGGCAGCGCTCTGAGCAGGAGACAGCCGGGACGCGCTTGACCTCTACGCTGGTAGCGCTACCCGCCCTTGCCCGCCCTTGCCCGCCCTTGCCCGCCCCTGCCCGCCCCTGCCCGCCCCTGCCCGCCCCTGCCCTCCCCTGCTCGCCCCTGCCAGGCCAGCCCTGCACCGCGCGGCGCTCGCCCCAGCTGCCCAAGGGGGTTCCCATTTGCACCCCTCAGGAACCGATCCATTTCTACTTTTTGGCCCCGCGGACCTTCTGTAGCGCTCATCGAACCTTCCCCTTTCGGGGTCTGGCCCTGCCCTGCTACCGCCAGCCACCCGGCGGCCCTTACTCCCTGCCCCGCGCCGGGCGCTGGGTTCCCGGGAGAACCAGTGCGGGTCTCTGAGTCTTTCTCTGAGACCTTGGGGCTCTCGGGTGTACAGTTCCAATGCATCTCCCAGAGCACCGCCGATGATTTGAGTTTTGTGTTTTTCAACCATCGTCTAGCCCACGGATTGGAACCGTGCCAGCTAAATGATAGTCTGGATGCACCAAGGCGCTTATCGCATGCCCTGCTGCCTGAAGGTGCAGCGCTCGCCTACTCGCAGGTAACCATTTCTGACAAACATGGAAAATGTGCGCTGCTTATTCCCAGCTTGGAGACGGAGACTGAGGTTGAGTACCTCATACCTGGTGCACACGAGTTCAGCGACCCGTTTGACAAGGTCTTGTATTTGTAATATTTTTTGAAAACAATGTATGAAAAAAGCTATTGCATCAAAGCTCCTGGCAGCGACCTTCATTCATCCTTATTAGGTGCTTATTAACACTGAAGGAAAGTCTTAGTCGTCCTTTCCTGTTTGCTGTATAGATTTCTCATTTGAAACCCCAACGTTCCAATGTTCCCCGGAGTTTCTGCCTTCCATACCATCTTGTGGGTACCTGACTGCCATTATCAGTGAGAAGGTCACAACTGAAAGCATAGAAGCATAGCCCTAGAGTACTATCACACACACACTCATGAGCTTGACATAACACAGCTGTAGTAGTCTGCTTAAAATTAAAAAAAAAAGAAAAAAAAAAGCCAAAGTTAAAAAAAAAAAACCAACAAACCCAAAGCACCAAACTGAAATTCTTTTCAATCTTTCCCAAGAGGGAGACCCCAATCAGAGCTGAAATCCTCCTAGTCTACATCTTCCTGACTTACTACAGTTACTATGCATTTATATGATCTTTCTAATACTTATATAGACATTAATTTTAGGAGAAATCTACAGCGCATTTAAGCAAATTGTTTTCTTACACTTTTGTACAATTTTTTAGTCCAATATTTGACATCTCCCCTCAGGTGTAGTCCCCATAGTTCTCCCACCATGATAGCCCCCTTGATCCATCACCACAGTCCCTTCCCTGTTTTGACCCCTTTGCCTTACTCCCTTTCCCTTGCTATGTGCCTTAAATCTTTGGTCTGCCTGCAAGTTTGGTCTTTTCCCTATATTCCCCTGTAAGAGTGTTCAATATTTTTTGATATTTTTTTCTTTTTCCTTCTGACTTACTTCACTTAGCATCACTCCCCCCCAAAGAACACCCATGTTGCTTCAAATGGCATTAGTTTTTCTTTTATGATTGTACAGCTCATTTTATGAGTTTTGAGTTTTATCCAGGTTGAAAGGAGACTTACTCTTTTATAAATAATATATATATATTTCACATCTTTGTATTCCCAATATTTCACCCACCATCACCCCTCCCTGACCACTCCCACCTATTCCCCAAACCCCAGTTGTGTACTTTAGTTTGGTGGTTAGCTTGTTTTGACTTTTCCTCCTGGTCTTTTGTTTTTCCTATACCCCATGTTTTAGTAAAACCATTTGGTTTCTGTCTTTTGTTTCTGACTTATTTCAGCTAATGTGATTTCTTCTAGGTCCATCCATGTTATCTCAAATTCATAAAATGTGTCATTTTTAATTGATGAGTAATATTCCATTGTGTATATATACTACATCTTTTTCATTCATTCATCTGTTTGGGGACATTTGGGTTGTTTCCATGTCCTTGCAATTATAAATAGTGCTGCAATAAACACCTGAGTACAGGTGTCCCTTTGTATGAGTATTGAAGTCTCCTTTGGGTAGATTCCCAGAAGAGCGATTGCTGGGTCAAATGGTAGTTCCATTTTCATTAGTTTGAGGGTCCTCCGCACAGTTTTCCATATTGGCTGGACAAGTTTACATTCCCACCAGCAGTGTACAAGTGTTTCTTTCTTTCCACATCCATACCAGCACTTGTTGTTGCCCATTTTTTTTTTTTTTTGGATGTGGGTCATTCTTACTGGTGTAAGATGGCATCTCATTATGATTTTGATTTGCATTTCTCTGATTGCTGGTGATGTTGAGCAATTTTTCATGTGCTTGTTGGCCATTGGTATTTCCTCTTCGGAAAGTGTCTTTTTAGTTCCTCTCCCCATCTTTTGACTGGGCTTCTTGTTGTGTTTTTACTAAGTTGTGTGAGTTCTTTGTGGATCTTTGTTATCAAAACCTTATCACTTTTGTGGAGGGCAAAATTCTTTTCCCATTCTATTGGGTTTCTTTTTTGTTTGTTTATTTTCTCTTTTGTTGCATAGAAGTCTTTTAGTTTGATTTTTTAAAAAAATCTACTCTGACAGACTCTTTCATTAGTCTGTTTGGATCACTGTCACTTAGTGGTTACTGATATAGATTAGTATCTACAGATTTTAGTGTTCTCTATTCACTATTCTTGATTTTGTTTATGTTTCGCCTTTAACTCTTGTTCTGTCATCTCTGGTTTTAATTGAACATTCTATATAATTCTACGTTTTTTGGTCTTAACATGTCATTTATATTTCATTTTTTAACTTACTAAGTAGTTGCCCAAGAATATACAGTAGTCATTTCCAAATAATCTAAAATTATTTTCAGATAAACTACTTTCAAATGCCACCAAGCTGCTTAATTGCTAACATGAATATCTATGACAGACTTTTCTAATTCCATTTTTCGGTCTTTATAATATTGCATCACTCATTTCACTTACTTATAAGTTATAATCACTGAATATACTATTTTTATTTTTAATTTTTTTTACAAAAGTACATATTACAAGAAATATAATTAGTTGCACATATATAAAATAAAATTTTTATCTTGTTTTACATGAGGTTTTTGATACTTGAAATGTTTAATCATTTTGCATTTTACAAATTCTCTTTATGTAGATAATTTTTGCTAGTTTTTTAATTGATTGTACATATTTTCTTACATTCTTTGATACCCCGAAGTTCTACCACCATGCCACTTGTGAATTGTCAATTATCTATAACTTAATACTTAATAAGAAAAGATTTATATTTTTTCTAATGCTCTATCTTTCTTTAGATCTGTGTTTCTGGCCTATATCTTTTTTCTGAAGAACTTTTTTTTTTTTTTAACATTTATCCTAAGGTATATCTACTGGCAACAAATTTCTTTAGTTGTTATCTGAGAAAATCTTTACTTCCCTTTCACATTTTTAGATCTTAGTAATTTAGGATTTATTTTAATTGAAGCATGGTTGTAAATATAAAAATGCTGTACTTGTTATTTGAATATTAGAATATAGCAACAAAACAAAACATCCAATATTGGACACTGATATCCATTCCTGATTCAATATTGTGCAGTCTTTTATTTTATAGAAAGACATGTTCAGAATTTGGCTAATATATGTTTATTTATATGTATTGTTTAAACTTATTGTTTATTCCTCACAAAAATATTCCTGAAAATGAAAAGACTGGTATTGAAAGTATTTTCGAAGATTCTATTAAAGTATGCTTTTAAATAACTTCATAATTTTGGAGGCATTAAATATATATAAAAATACCCAAGAATATTTTAATCACATTTAGATTAAGTCTGTTCATAGTTAAGATAAGAATTTCTTCAATTATCAGAGAATAAAAGTTCTTTCACTTTTCTTGTTTGGAACATATTTACATGTTCATTTTGTATCCTGCAACTTTGCTGAATTTCATTTTTGGTTGTAACAGTTGTGTATGTATGTGTGTAAAACTTTTAGAGTTTTCTATATACATATTGCCATCTACTAACAGATATCATTTTATTTCAGCATCAAAAAGAAATAAATACTTAGGGGTAAGCTTACATACACACACACACACACAAACAAAAACAAAAACAAAACAAACAAACAAACAAAAAACCCAGACAGGTAACCTGATAACTATAATGTATTGTTAAAAACACAGATGAATAGAAAAACATCCCACATCGTTGGACTAGGAGACTTAACATCGTCAAAATGTCCATACTGATCAAAATGATTCAATGCAATCACTACCAAAACTCCGGTGACATTTTTACTATAGAAATACAAAATAAAATATTTAACTTAATATGGAAACAATAATGGACCCAAAACAATTCTGAGAAAGAAGAATGAAGTTGGATGCTTTCCATTTCCTGATTTAAAAACATATCATAAACCTGCAGGAATCAAAATACTTTGATACTGCCATCAACACAATATAGAAAGAGACTAGTGAGACCAGAAATAAAGCACATATAACATTAAAAGATATCAACAACAATGCCAGTATTACACAATGAGAAAAAATAGTCTTTTCAAATAAGCAGTGCTGGGAAAACTGATACCCACATTCCAAAGGATGAAATTGGAAACTTATCTTACACAACATATATATTAAAAAATAAAACAACTCAAAATAGATTTAAATGTTAACAGCTGAAACTATGATACTCCTGGAAGAAACCATAGGGGAAAAGCTTCACAACATTGACCTTGGGCCATTATTTTGCACACACACCCAAGCACTCACACACACTCTCACACACACACACACACACACACGCACACACACGCAATACCCCCAGAACATAATACATGTTGATGAGGATGCAGAGAAGTTGGAATCCTTATATATCATAGTGGGAATGTAAAATGGTGTGGCCACTTTGGAAACAGTGTGGAGGATCCCTAAAAAATTAAAAATACAATTATCCTATGATCTATCAATCCCACTTCTGCGTATCTAACCAAAAGAATGAAATCAGAATCTTGAAATGATATTTGTATCTCCAGACTTATTGCAGCATTATTTGCAGTAGACAAAATGTGGAAACAAATAAAATGCTCATAAATGGTTGAATAGATAATGAAAATATGGTTTGCACACACAATAGAACATCTTTCAATCATGAAAAGTAAAGCACTGTCATAGGCTACAACACAGTAAGCTTGAAGACTATGCTTCATGAAATAGTCAGTTAGAGATGGACAAACCTTACATGATTCCACTCATATGAAGTATCTAAAATAGTTCATTTGTAGCAAAAATATAGAATGATAGTTTCCAAGGATTGGTTAGAGAAGATAATAGGGGAATTTCTGTTCAACAGGCATAGAATTTTAGTCGTGCAATATGGAAACGTTTTAGAGATCTTTTCTACAACCTTGTGCTTATAATTAATAACAAAACTTCAAAGTTAACTTTAAAATTTTGTAAAGTAAGTAGACCTCATGTTATTTTTTTTAGTATTCATGCAAACATAAAACACAAATTCCAACTGTATTCTGTGTATAAGAAACCCAAGTTAATATAAAGACAAATAGATTGATACTAAAGGGGTAATGACAAGCCATGCTAATATCTATAAAAAAAAAAGCTGGAGTAGCTTTTTGAATTGCAGACAAAGCTTACATCAGGGCAAGGAAAATTATCACAGAAAAAAAGATTCTACATAGTGATAAAGGGTGTATAACCCAAGAAGACAAAATAATCCATAACATGAATGCAATAACAGAACTTCAAAATACATGAGGTAAAACTAGTGTAATTATAAAGAAATAAAATAGAAGTCACTTCAATACTCTTGAACCACCAGATAGAACCAGGAGGCAGAAATTCAGTAAGGGTAGAATTGCCTTGAGTATTAATTTAAAGATTATTTCATCCAGAAAGCATATGTGTGTGTGCATGTGTATACACATTCTTCTCAAGACTCATGTTGGTAAAATAGTCACTGAATAGACCACCTTTTATGTGACAAACACACCTTAACAAATATAATTATATAGACCATACAAAATATTTCTTTGTTAGTGCTTGTGTGTGTAATTTGACAATAGTCCTTGCTGTTAATGGATAATGTAGACAGCCTTCCTATGTACTCTCTTCTTAAGCAAGAACAATCTATATCAATATATTTTTAGGCTAAGATCCCTTTCTCTACAATAAATTGCTTTCTTGTTTGTTTCATGTTTTTCTGGTTATTCTTATAATTTTTATTTTCACAGTACACTTGGGAATCAGTTGATCTCACCAAGTTCATGGGAAATCTTGGTGGTAAATCATTCAGAATCCTCCAAACCCAACATCCTCTCACCATTTTCTAGAGCTCTAGAATTATTCTAGTTCCTAAGATAAAACTTTATATTCAGAATTATTTCCTCCCTAAGATTTTAATTATAAATTGGAAAATCTAGCTAAGTCTATCTTCAAAACTGATCTAGAGTCCTATCATTTCTTATGGCCTTCACTACTAACCAGTAACTTGTTAACCAGTGCTAACCTCCCTTCACAGGTTGTCCTCATGCCCCACCCAGGTTACCTCAGATGCCTGGGATTCCTACATCTGCAGTTGCCTCTTGAACATGCGTGTCCACCCATGTTAGGTCAGTTCTTCAAGAATATACAAGAAGATCCTGTCTTGCAACTGTTCAATTTGTTATCTGATGATTTCATTTTTCATGATGCCTAAGAGACCTTATGTGTCTGGACTCTTTTCGTCTTTCTGGCTTTATGTTTTCCACCCCCTCATTAAAAATAATTATTGATTATTTTTTCTTACATTGTTTTATACCCCATAGTTCTCCCTTCACAGGTTGTCCTCATGCCCCACCCAGGTTACCTCAGATGCCTGGGATTCCTACATCTGCAGTTGCCTCTTGAACATGCGTGTCCACCCATGTTAGGTCAATTCTTCAAGAATATACAAGAAGATCCTGTCTTGCAACTGTTCAATTTGTTATCTGATGATTTCATTTTTCATGATGCCTAAGAGACCTTATGTGTCTGGACTCTTTTCGTCTTTCTGGCTTTGTGTTTTCACCCCCTCATTAAAAAATAATTATTGATTATTTTTTCTTACATTGTTTTATACCCCATAGTTCTCCCACCACCATATCATTCATGAACTGTCACTATGATCCCTTATACTCCCCCTCTCCTGATTTTGCCTCTCTCTTCCATCTTTGCTGTATACTTTAGCTTGCTTGTTTTTTACCTTTTCTTGTCCTTTTGTTTGGTTTCTCTCTATCCTCTCCTCTTTTATCCTCCTACAGGGACTCTGTTGTCCTTAAGCTCTCTCCCAAGATATCTTATAACTTTCTAGTCTCTGGATGGACAGTTCACAAATTCAAACAGTTTAGACAGTTCTTCAAACAGTTGCCAGAGTGATGACTAAAAATCCAAATTCATAATATGGATCTCAAAAAATCTCAAGAAAGATTTTTCAGACCACCCTTTGTAATGCTGCGGCTCCTCTCCATCTTAATTTATTTTTGCTTATGACATGAATTATTTCACACATTATATGCACATTTATTTATCTTCTTTGTTTCTCCTTGCTAGATAGTGAACTCATGAGTGTGGCATTTTTTTTTGAAACCTCTTTTGTTAACTGTGAGCTGACCAATGACTAGCACTTAGTAGATGCTCAACAAATATTTGTGGTTCTATCAGCAAATACAAGAAGAACAAAATTTCATATTCTAGAAATTACAGAAATAAAGTAATCTGAAAGAGACAGTAAGGTAGTAGGTCAAATACTCAAAAATATAAAAATATTAGAATTCATAAGGTAACGCTGGTACATTTTGCATGTAACAAAATGACAATTTTTGTGATTTTGAATCTTTGTGGAAATGTAATCTTGAACTTATGATGTCACTTAAGGCATGCAGTATTTGTTAAGGATTGGCAACACTTGACACATTTATTTTAATTTTTATTGATTATATATATATATCACACACACACGTTTTGAAGAATGATTTAATCTGAGGAAGGTCATATGGGGAAACTGAGAGCATAGGGGAAGGATTTTACGGGAAGTTATCCATCCCTTTTGTGAAGACAGGGTTTAGACCCAGGAGAAGTGTGATTGTAACCACTCTGAAGTTCTATCTCTCCAGCCACTTTATATTTCCCGGTTGTACAGTTGCCCATCCCTGAGGCTTAATTCTCTTACCTATAAAGTGAAGGATATGGAATCAGGCTACATGCTTTTATAAAGCAAATATGTTTACAAGATATGCCAATGATGGTGGCACTGCCAGGTCCTGTGGAATGCCGTCTTGTGCAATTTTAAAATGAAAAAGGCAGATTAGACTCTGAACTGGGGATCCCCAAAACTGCTTCGTGAAAATTCATGAAAAGTTCATTTCTGAAAAGTGCATTCTCCCGACACAGAACAGCACCTGGGAGTGCAAGTATTTGGAAGTCTCAGAATAAATCTGAAGGAACTGTGTTGCAATGAGTTGATGCCGTCCCCATGTGGCCATTTCACGAAATTACAGAATCAACCTGCTTAGCTGGACGAATTCCCTTATCTCCTTGTTGTTCTCTACCCACAGTCTTCTCTGATGAGACTCTGGAGATGCAAGTATTTTTCGAGAGAACAACCGCTGTTTATATTGATCACAGACTAAGATTTGTTAGTAAGCATGGCACCCCTAGCCTTTTGTAATCTGGAGCCAAATGATCTTTTTACCCTGGTTGCATGCTCTTTGTATTCCTGCACTGTCAGGTACCTTCCACAGGCTAAGCTTCTGCAGGTATAAACTCATGGTCTTGGATGACAGTTACCTCTTTCTTATTGGAAGAAATTCTAATAACCCTTTGAAAACCCATCTAAAATTTTCTGTGTGATCTCTGCAACCTTGCCAGAAAGAAATTGAGTAATATTGGCAATTCAGTGCTTTTTTTGACTTTGCATCCCCCAGACCATAGGACTGTGCAATGTGCTAGCTGGAAATTTAAGCAATAGAGAACAGCTAGTTCAATCTCTTTTATTTCCCATTTCAACTCTTGAAACCTCACCGTAAGTGGTTTCCCTGCTTCCATTTTCTTTTTCAAAACTTTTTCTCCTTCTATCATTCTTCAAACAGTTGCCAGAGTGATGACTAAAAATCCATATTCATAATACACTACTTTATACAAACCTCTGCTGGCTATCTATTAGTTGCTAAAATGTCATTAAATATCTTGATTATGCATTCTTATTAGCAAAATACACTCCAGTATGCACCCAAAACATAGATTTATACAGGTATTTATAAGTTATGTATATGTACCACTATAGTGATAAATACATAGAAACAGAAATTAAAAGTTAAAATATGAACAATACCTACAATATTTTTATTAAAAGTGTAAAAATCTTGGTGCATTAATAATTATATTTTATGGTGAGAGCAATGAGATTGGATGTACTTGGTTATTGAAACTCTTGTTTAACACTGTGTTCTTCTACTTTAGTTTACTTGGGGTCTCCATTTTAATGTCTGTTGTGGCAACAATAATAGGAACTCAAAATTTTTTTCACAGCATCACAACAGAGTTTTATATAATCCTTTGTGCAAATACAAATTCACTTGGGAAGCTACCAGTCTAAAGCACAGGTTTTGAATTCTTTCAGATGGCATGCGGTAGTCTTTAAAGGCTGATCCAACCTACTTCTTTTCCCTGATTCTGAGTATTGTCACCTCTACTCCAGACACACTTGTTCTCAGACCTGTAGAACTACATATAGGGACGATGGCTGCACCTTACACTTTCACATTCCTGTGCTTTTGCATATGGAATGTCCTTGACCTCCTTGTGTCTGCTGTTTATAGTAACTTTTCAAAGCCACGTATCTTTAAAATTTTCCAAATCCCACCACTGTCCCCTTGAATCAATAACTCTTATATTTGGTGCTTGAAACACATATTTGCCCCTCCCCCAATCTACTTTTTTAAATGAATTTTTAGTTTGCTTATTCCAATTTCTTGTCAAGATTTGAGGTAAGAAACTATTTGTCTTTGACAATGACAAACATTTCATTGTGGGAATTCAAAGCAGGTCTGTTGAGTGAATGAGTGACAGTAATTACCATTTTGACTGTAGACTATCTATGTTTCACAAAGAATTCCATCAGGAATGAATCCCAGCTATAGTCAATAACTTAAGATGCAGATTGTAATCTCTGTAGTGCACACTTTGATCTTCTATGACTAGAAGACTATTGCTACTTCTTAGTAGAAGAATTCTTGGTGGGACTTTTCTAAATAGCTTCAACATTCTTGGATGATTCTGCCCCTTCATTTCACCTAGGACAGAAGTTACTATCTGTGCTACCACTCAAGTAAGAAATGGGAGAAATTTGCATGAATATCCTTACATACCTACGTTTTTGCTTCTTTTCCTCATTTTCACTCATCTGAACTGATTAAAATATTTTGGAGAAGGAGAAGTCCAATTCAAGAAATTGAAGGAGAATCAAAACTTCCTATAATAAATTGCAAGTTGGGCTACTTGATGCCACCTGCATCATTTAAGGACTCTATGGTCATGGACTCTATCAAAATCCTCTTCTTAGAGGGTTTCAGTCTACAATTGGCCAATAAACAGACGTAGAAGGGTGCTGGGGAGAGGGGCCTGTTTGCTTATTTGTGTTGTTTTTGCTTTATTTTTTAAAAAAGGGATGTTTAAAAATATCATGAATGGGTAGTTAGAGTACTACTTACTTTCATCTTAGATAACAAGGAAAGTGGCATTTTTCATTATTCTGCAACTGAGCATGGGCCACATTTATCTCTTATCTCTTGAATCATAGAGATTAAGTTTGGGTGCATAAAAAAAGTTAACTATCAATGGAAGGAAAGGAGACGCTGTTCTTCGATCAGTTACAGATATAAGCAAGATCAGGTGAGGAATTCTTTAATGTTCTCCTACAAGTTCTTGAGAATATTTGCTTTGCTGCTACAGGCTGACGTGTTGACCAAAGTTTCCCTGAAATCTTCATGAACTTTCTGGCAAGTGCTTGATTCTCTTCCACATAGTCTAGTTTGTGTTTCTTTCATTGGTGAGTTGCTGTCAAAAGGATGAAAGCAGAAGACTCTGGGCTCATTAAAGCCTAAGTCTTGATTGGCACAGCACTGCTTTTGCCTCATGCTACTGGTCAAAGCAAGAGATCAGTTCAATTTGAAGGTCAGGGGATGATCACCTCCCTTGTAAAACAAAGAGGCAAAGTCACTTTCGAAAGAGTATGGAAGAAAACACTGCTGCATTTTTAAAAACAAGCTACATACCAGGTGAATAAACTGGAGAGTTTTGATAACTTGCTGAAAGTCACTCAGCTACTGAGTAACAGCACTGTGATTTCACCCTGATCAGGCCGATGCTTATGTTCTTTGTTGCTTGACGATAGTTCCTTACACCTCCCTTTTTATTGACCTCTCAAACTTTCCCCGGCTACATGTTTGTATGTCCAATTTATTTTAGAACAAAGCTCTGAAAAATGTCACTTTCCCTGTTATCTAAGCTGGAAGTAAATAGCTCTCTAACTACCTATCTGTTATACTTTTTAAAGGTCCCTTATATTCAAATAAAAGCAAAAACAACACAAACAAACAAAAAAAAGCCCCCTCTCCCCTGTTGCCTTTATATTTCACATAAGGGAAAGAATTCTGCAAATGAACTTGGGTTGCATTTATCTCTTATCTCTTGGACCATAGAGCTTAAGAGCTGGTGTGTAAAGTTACCTAGCAGACAGTGAATGAATGAACATGTAAATGAGTCCACCTTCTTTAAAAACACAAAGCAAAACAGTATTCTAACATCTATGCACAAGGAAGTATATGTCCATGAAAAATAATCTCTGAAGTCAGAGCTCTACTCTTAGGAGGCACTCAGGGACCTTCTGAGCTTGCTATCTTCTCATTCTAGGTCAAGGTAATTTCCAGGCCTTGGCAAGGTGTTTTAGCTTTGGCTCAGCTTTACAGTGTTAGTTTTGAGATTCTTGCCCTGTGAGAACCACCTTGGACTGGATCTCCTACCTGCTGCCCAGCTGCCTCCCAGACCATGGCACTGACTACACCATTAAGTCATTATCAGAACCCAGACAGTATCTATGTTATTTACCATTAGCCACCCAATCCAAAAAGTATTATACACATTGAACTAAATTGTTGCCCTTAACCAGGCCCATCCTGGTCCCTAAAGAGACTGTGGTTCAGACAGAATACAGGGCAGAGGTATATAATGAAGTGCTCTGGGGCTGCTTGAGCCCTGGAGAGAAGCATGAGGGCAGACTTTATCAGAAAGGCTTCTCATAAGCCCATACGCTGAGTGCTCTTGAGTGAAGCATGCTTAACATAGCCATAATGAACCTTGTGTCAGAGGGGCAAATGGCTGCCAATTCTCTATGCATATGGTGCTCTTTTTTTTTTTTTGTGAAACTTCCCTGGAGCTCCTTTGCTTATTTAACTTTCCTTAATAAACAGCAGATGGCTTCTGTCTGGGCAATCATCAGCTGGTGCTTAGCAATGGCAGATTCAAGAGGAGGCATGGGACTTGTTAGGGGTGGGGAATCCAGATGCCAACATGCAGAATGCCAGGTGAAGTTATCAGGCATTGTCTAATTGGTGTTGGAGGCAGTGAGGACAGCTGAGAGGGGTATTAGAAAGAACCCTTTCTGGAAGGGGAGAATGTTGCTCAGGGAGCCAGACTAAAGCAGAGAAAGCAATGGCAATGGAAATCAGGAGCAACCCCAGCATAGAGAGCAGTCTTTTCTGAGTCTTCTTTTTCCTGCCCCATGCATTGTGTAATAGGTACACAATCAATGTACAGGGAGTAGATACTGAAGACCCCCATTGATTCACACATTCATCTGTCCAATAGTATGAGTTGAGATCCTACTGTACACTAGTCCCATTCAGTGGGCCCATGTACTAGACATAGCAGTGAGCAAAACCATGGGTCCTTTTTTATTTCTCTTTGGCTTACATGAAAATGATCAAATACATTTATGCAATAGAACATGCAAACACACTGTTCACTTAGCTTTAGAGGAAGAGGTTCATATAGAAAATACAATGTCATGGAGAGAGTATTCAATAGTTGGAAGAGAATTGGAGAAAACCAGTAAAGCTTAAGAAAAGTCCTCCCTCGGTAGTTCCGTCATTCTTCCCAGGTTTGAAAGTACAAATGATGTAACAGGTCACATGTGAACAGGTCAAGTCACTTACAATAGCTGCTGCTCTTTGAGTCAGAGTTCAGACACTTCCTCCGTTTGAATGCTCATGTACCCCCAGGTCTGTCTTAATGGGGCATGAATGAACATTCATTCATGCCTTCAGCTAGTGTTCCTTGAGCATCTTTTCTGTGTTAGATGCTCTTCTAGCACTAGGGCTACAGTGATGAATCACCCAGATGCAATAAAAATAGAATACTTTCATGCGATGAGAAATAACATTCAAAAATATGATATTATTTCTGGTAGTGATTATTGCTGTATAAAATGGAGTAAGTGAAGAGAGATATCATAGTGTGTGGAGGGGTACTTAATCACTGGTGGCCTCATGGAGGAGGTGGCATATTCATTGCAATTTAAATGAACTGAGGCAATAAGCCATGTACAGCTCATGGGGAAAGCATTCTATGTGGGTAAACCATATGCAAAGCATTTCTGATGTGATAAACATTTGGGATTATGATGTGGTTTGAAAACTATCAGGGAAACCAGTGTGGCCAGAGTAGAGTCCAAGGGGGAGAGTAGTAAAAAATGAACTTGGTCATGTCACAAAGAAAGTTGTAGACTACATTAAGGAGTATGAATTTTCTTCTAGGAGAGATAGGAAGGCTGGAGAGTTTCACATAAGGAATATTGTGGGCATCCATAGTTATGTTCACATTTATTCTGGTTGCTTTCCTGTGGTCACATGGTAGAGATGCACTTCCATCTCATTCTTAAGTTAGACATGGCCAGGAAACATGGCCTGAAGTGACATGTCCCTTCTGGGTAAAAGCTTTAATTGATATATGTATGTATATATATATGTATAATGTACAGATCTATAGATCTTTATATATGCAAATGAGGGTATATAGTCTCTTAAAACTCTACTGAAAGCAAACTTATATGTAAAAAAACACAAATCAAAGGGTGCACATTAGCAGATAATAAATGTGAAAATATTTTTAAAAACAGGAGCAAACAAAGGAACCCACCTTATAGCAAATGAGTAAAATAACCTTACAGAAGGGAGAAAGTAATCTACGTAATGTAAGAATGTAATGTTCACTCTATACTCCCAGTCTTGGGTGGAGTGGGTGGGGAAAAAGAATCTTAAACTTTTGTATAGTTTTATTTTTCCAGGGTGAACAAAACAATTCCTGAAATATTTCAGATATAAGATTGAGTCAATGCATAAATAAGCTTTGTTTTGGGGAACAATGATTCTCACTGTAACATTAAGGACATAAAATAAGGACTGAATAAAGGCATGAAAGAATCCAATGGAGATGGATTAGAATTAGACACATCAATTTGTCCTTGTGGTTTCTAAGATATCTTAGAAATCAGGTATTCCTTATCCGATATTAGAAATCAGGTATATGTATGCATAATTTTTATATATGTTTATTTTAGCATAATCTCTTTTTATGTAAATATGTACATAGAATATTTGGTTTGTAGGTAATGTTCATGTATAATGTATAATTATATGTGTATCTATATACACATCACTATACATTCAAAACTGAAACATACAAAGTTAATCTTTGTATGTTTAACATATTAAAAGCAGATAAACTCAAAATGACAATTGTTAAAGCAAAGAAGTAGAGAGGGAATTGGCTGTCTTCTTTGAACTGTCAGTACTTTAAAAGAAAAAAGAAATATTGCAGAAATGTTCCAGCTTGAAGGAGATTCAAGAGATATCATATGAGAAAAAAATGCTATATAGAATGTCTTGTTTGTGTATGTCTGATATTTCTTTTGAATTATTTGAGGGTAAAATTACATATGTTGTGATCCTAAGTAGCCTATGTAGTTAGGAAAAAATATAATGCATATATAGAGAAACAGATGAATGCACATATATGTTATATACATATGCATATACATGAACACACACACAAGGACTGATGAGAACATTCACATGATAAGAAAAATGATAAATTGGGCACAGTGTAAGCTCTAGGTAAGTGTAGGTAGGGAGGAGATAAGTATTCTACAAATTATCCTCATCAGAACTTTTGTCTAAGTTTGAAATTAATGCCAAATAAAAAGAAAAGAGAAAACAACCCCCCATTCCTGCTGATCCATTGATTATGTGGCATAGAACTGCACATGGTCATGTGTGAGTTTATATTGAATGTCTTAGCTGAGTTTAAAAATTATCGTGTGCTCCTGGATATCATGAATATAAGCCTGGCTTTCTCCTATGTAATGTTTGATTTATACCTAGGAATGTAGTATTTTAGAAAGACCGAAGACTATAGTTTTGAGTGTTCAAACTTATGACTATATTTTTGTCTTTTTATCCAAATTAATTTTCATAGGTGAAATCATTTGCAGGAGCCACAGGCATTTTCTTTGCATTGGTGTGAACTGCTGCACAGGTTTTCTAAATGCTAATTAATTTCAGCTTTACCTGCTGCTTCAAAGGCTGGCAGCTTGTATTCATCATCTGAATGACAGTTTCTTCTGACCTCTTCTTCTGAGAACAAAATAAGAAAATAAAAAGTAATTTTAAAGGGAATGTAGCACATCAAAACACTTCTGCAGATATTCAAACCTCTCTTTTGGGTGGTGGTGTCTGTATGTCCTCTCCCCTTGAGTAGGGTAGCAGGTGGGTAGCTGAGAAATGCTTGGTGATGGTCAATCTAGGTGGTGCAACATCTACATGGCTTGCAAGTGTTGTTTCTTTGGCTGTAAGCCCCTAGGTAAGAAGTCCTACCAAGCTCAGATGACCAAAGCCACCCACATAGAGAGACCAGATGGAGAGGCCAAAGACAGCAAGGGGAGAGAGACTTGCCCAAGCCCTGATCACCCAAGAACCTCCACCACTCTACTTCTGCTGTGGAACTGTTTGACCAAAATTGTATGAAAGCCAGGCCTACAAAGCCCTATAAAGTTGCTTCCAGAATTCCTCACACATAAAACTGTGAGGGAAAATAAAATGATTGCTATTTTTCAAATTTATGAAGGGCAAGAAGATTATATTAACAGAGTAGAGAGAGCAGAATGCCTGGTTCTACAAAAAAGGAATCCAAAAAGTTCAATTCATATGGCAGAACCTTGAAACAAATTAGAAACTGGAGAACCAGATACCAGTAAAGGTGGGAGTGAGTTGTATCGTAGGAAAGAATATTGTATTCTTCCTATCTTGTTACTACAGTCAAGTCCTTTTTTCACCCTTTGCAGCCACGCCTCCTTTTTCCTGGCAAGATACAGGGTGTTTGCTCCCTGCACAGAACCAGGCATGGCAGCCCATTTAGGAGAGACTGTGCCCCGAGTCATGAAGATTTAGAAAAGACTAAACATGAAATCCTCAGTGTCCTTTTATCTTTTCATACAGATCTTCCAGTCAATTTTCAAATGCATCCTTTCTACCCATAATGAGTAGTTAATGAAAATTCCATTATGAAAAAGATTAAAACACACACACACAAACACAGACTCACACAGACACAGATACACACAGACACAGATACACACACACACACACACACACACTTCCCAAATTATAAGACATTAATTTCCAGAAGAAAAAGGATTGTAGAGTAACCAACACAATACATGGGCAAAAACCACACAATGTCATGCTGTCTTAAAATTTCAGCACACCAGAGTGAAGCGATGACCCAAAAATGTTTCATAGCATGGGAATGAAGTAATATTCAAATAATCCAGTAGGATTAATATTGGTTTTCTAGAAACTAGGAAACAACAGAATAATAGCTGGAATATTATCTTAGTATATTCATCAACAGGAATGTTGACAGGGACCACAGACCTCTGCTCTGTGATGAAATGTAATTTCCCCACCTATGCTGAATATTTCTCTCTTTATTAGTAAAAACTGCCTAAAATAACAATTCTCCACAGTATCTGAATGTTCCTTTCACTCTGTTTTAAGAAAACCAGTTTCTCCTGTGATAACCCTTTCCCATAGTCTTTTGGCCACAAACAGAAAGTGAAATCATTAAGTAGTAAATGCCCCACCCCTTTTCCAAGAGACTCTTCTACTTGAATCTACTTTCTATCTTTAAGTTTTTGCCTATTCCAGATGTTTTATGTACTGAGGATAATGCAGTATTTGTTATTTTGTGTTTCTTTTAGTTTGCTTAGTATAATGCCTTTAATTTCATTCATTTTCTACCGTGTAGTAGACTGAATGGTATTCCATTGCATATATATATATATATATATATATATATGTGTGTGTGTGTGTGTGTGTGTGTGTGTATATATATATATATATGTGTGTGTGTGTGTGTGTGTGTATATATATATATATATATCTGTTAAAGGGTGTTTGCATTGTTTCCACCTTTTGCCTATTGTGACTAATGCTGTGTGAAGATGATGTACAAACCTCACTTCAAGCCTTGCTTTCAACTGAGACACCATATTGAAATACAAAAATCAACAAATTGAAAATCAGAGGGTCTCACATCTAGCCCTGAATCCATCTCTAAGTAGTAGCATGTTACTTTTCTCTGTGGGCTGAGGTGTTCTTTTTTATTTGTAAGCCAACAGAAGAATTTAAATAAGTTACATTTTAATAAATTTTATTAGGATACTTTTAGATATAAAGTTTTATCCTAAGATTTTACTTGGAAAATAAACTTAAAATTTTTATTTTATTAGTTCAAATATATTTTATACATTCAAGTTTATGGTATAAAACAATAGCCAAAACATAAGCTCTTTGGAGACCTAAGAAATGATATCATCTATTGATGACAATTTATATTCATTTGACCCATCAATGTGTCTTTTTTCTGAAAGCACAAGTCCACCCTCCTAATTTTGCAGGATGTTGAAAGATTTGATCTCTGGTTAATCATGTCAATAAACAAAACCCATTTGAACTGGCTTAAGCAAAAATATATGAAAAGATCCTAGACAGGAAACAAATACTTGGGTTGGATAGAGAACAGTGCTTAGTAGTTGCACAGCAAAAGCAACTCCTACCCACCTTTCTAGAATGCCTTTACTTATAATCTCCCTACAACCAGCACTGGCAGTGTGGAGGTTGAAATTACGAAAACTGTGACCAGGCATCTGACTCTGATGTCTGTGGACACTCACCACCACCACTCTGCTACATTCCTGCTCCAAGAATGGATCCACCTGAGCCTGCTTCCTCGCATACTAGACTCATGATACTTGAGGGAGGGCATCCTAATTTTACCTCAGTTTAAAAAAGACATGTTAGAAATATTCTATAATGAATTTGTCTTAAAATCTGCAGTTATTAACTTAGCAAGATTTGCATGATTATAAAGATTATTAAGTGATGGCCTTTCATTCTGAATGTCATGGGAGGGTTTGGGTAGTAAATTACATGACTCGGTTTACATTTTTAAAGAGTAACTCTTCATGTCATCTGAAAAGACAATTTGTCTTGAGCAGGGATGTGATGGAAATATGGGGCAAGTTGCAACCTATTGGGGTCGATCTAGCTGAGCAGAGATGGGTGTTTGGGCCAGAATTATATTTGGAAGGTCACCAGAATAGGTCAGACTGAGGATATATTTTATGATGAGACTTTGTATGACTTGCTGATACATGGAGGATATAAAAAACCAAAAGAGAAGTTGAGACCAAATTTTGCCTTGATCAACTGAGTTTTCATTTTCTGAAAGAAAATGGAGCAAATGTGAAGTGGTGATAGTGGTAGGAAAGAAGGAACTCATTTTTGGAACTATTAAATTTGAGATAACTCTCATACTTCAAAGTGAAGAGATTGAATAGGAACTAGATGTTTGCAGTTTGGAGGAGATAGCCTGATACAAGTATAAATTAGAAAACTCTGGGTATAGGTAGCACATAAAATCATGGGCTCCAGGAAACTGACTAGAGAGTGCAGGTAGATAGAGAAGAACAGAGTTGGAGGGATGAACTACTCTAATTCTGTGCCAATAACAGAAGAAGAGAGTTATTTCATTTGCAAGAGAAAACATAGAGGGTAAGAGATACCATGAGTGGTCACCTACTGTCAAAACTATCCAGCTTCTGTTTGCCCAACATAAATTCCCCCAAGACCCCCAATGACCCCAGGTATGATTCTGTGATAGCTAAGTTGTCGAATCTTGTGTACTCTCTCATATCTTTGGTGTGTGGTAGGGTTAACTTGTTCTGGGAAAGTTGTCATGTTCAAGATCTGATGCTACCTTCTGACATATATAGAAATCCTTATTTGTCATTAGTTGACCAAGAAGCCATGCTGATTAAGTTTGACCACCAATCTGGTGGTAATGGGAACATACTACAATATTTTATTTTGTTGAGGAACCATTGGTTTACAGAATTACATGTGGTTTGAGGGTATAAATTCACACTTCTTTAGATATATATTATCATTTCATGACCACCACAAGGCATCCATAATCTTCCACTATAGTCCATTGTCAGCCCAGTTTTATAATATTGCTTCAGTATTCCATTACTATGTTCTTCTTTTTCCTTACCTTTATTTCAATCCAAAGGCCCTTTCTTATTATCATTCACGGAGATTCACTACAACCTGCATACCTCAAAAGTATTTATTGTTTGCTTTAATTAAATCATCAGTGCAATCCTATGATGTATTTTTTATTCTCACCTTCCCCAGTTTACAGATTAGGAAACCAATGTACTTGGTAAAAGAAAGAAGTGGGAACCAAACCCAAGCCTGATTCCAAAGACTCTGTTTTTTTTTTTTTTTCTGCTTTATCACACTTATGACCTGTCTACTATTTTAAGATCCAACGCATAGTAAAACTGCTATTGCTGGTGGACACTAAGTAAGTCTTGTCTGGGGAAATTCAGGTGGAGTCGGCTACAAAAACAAAACAAAAATAAAGTAAAGTAAAGCAAACAACAAAAAATTATAACTGAATCTCTTTAGTAAAACCATCTTTACAAAAAATGTGAGTAGAAATAGTAGCAGATGAAGGTTCTGATGTAACTGTCTTCATACATCAATTGATTTGACAGAATTCACTGGGCAAGATGAAGGCACATAGCAAAATAATTTTTTACTCACTTCATCAAGCACAACACCTAAGATTGATTTTTAAAAACTTTTGGATGGTTGTTTATGGATTGTGAAATTAGGGCATTTACATCTCAGATAGGGTTGGTGAGGGTGGCTGAAAGCACAGCTATTTAGATCAAGGGAATCTGAGTTTTGGGGAAAAACTGCTCCCAATGCAATGCTTTTACAATTACAATGAATATCCAAGCATGCTCTCTTTTTTTTTTTTCTCCCACTGAACATGACCTTGGCCTCCATCTCTGAACCAACCAGCTTTGGAGAAGATGTAGTTTTATGGTTTAGGTTGAGAACTCCAGCTACAAAGGCTTACACAGGTTTTAAGAATGAGCTGAGATAACCGCTAAAGAAAGCTCTTGCTGGAGGAGTCACAAAGCCAGGAACCAATCTCCAGACTATGTAATCATAAGGGGTTTATGCAAACCTCTTAAAGGTTTACACAAATATACATCCAATTTCCTCTTTGCAAAGGGCTGTTCCTTTCCAATGAGCCAGTGTTTAACAGAGCTTGGCAAAGCATGTGCCTGTCGGCTGGAAGAAGATGAGGTTTTAAAACTCGACTTATTCTTTAAAGGAGAAAATAACCCTTAAGCTGCATTAACAAGGCCCACTGTGAGCAGCAGGCATGGGGAGTATGTTATCCCACCATCTCTGGGCTGCTGTTTTTTTTTTTCCCCAGGCTGCCTTCATCTTTGCTTGTCTGCACCTGCCTTGTTATCTGCCTCCTGCAGACAGGACTGTCTTTGTGTGTGGAGACTGAGTACTTATCTGTGAGCAAGACTTTGCTTTCTGGGCTTTAATTTTGAATAAGATGGAAAACACACTCAGCACAATCTTTGCCTCCTGTGTCTAAGATGTAAGGCAAAGTTCATTCCATGTTCCTAGATTGTGGGAAGAGATGGGTGGCACTGGTGTAGATGTGCTAGGATGAGCTGTGACTGCTTGTTTTAAGTTTGGAGATACTGACTTTGAGGGTAGTAATATACTAGAGTGTTGGCATTTTAATATTGAATCTCTAGTGTCTTGAGATCAAGATCAAAGACTCAACTTTTTCAATGCCTATGAAAAGACTACCTGCTGGTCCATCTACCAGCCCAGCAGGTGGGCATATCTCACTTTCAATAAGACCCCCATGTCATGGTATCACAAAGTTTCTACTGCAACATTGATTTATCCTTGGGTCTATGCTTTTCCCAATGAGTGGACTGAATGTGGATTGAAATGATACAGGTAACTGCACTCATAGGGATTTTCATCTTACACAATAACATTAAAGGCAACAGGAATGAATCAGAAGTGGCTTATTTGAAGCCAGTGCAATAGCTATGAATAAAAGGGTTATGATACCTCTCTCTCTCACATACTCTCTCTCTTTCATACACGTATTCTCTCTCTGTCTCCCCCCACCACAATTTTTTTAAAGAAAGATTTCCAATGTTATCAAACAGGAGATGGAATTAAATGGCATCAGATGAAAGAATATTGAGGAATTTGATAATATACTCTTTTCATTATTATCTTTACCCTCTCTTGATACTCTCCTCTCCTCCTTTTCCTGTCTCATCACCCCACTTCACTTCTGTACCCTTTGGGTTCCTTTTATCATCTACAAATAAAATGAAATCATTTTAGCAGAGACAAACTAGTGGGGTGCTTTGAGAGAGCAGAGTTTTAGGGAGGAGAGATGGGGGATAAAAAAGACGGGGGATAAAACAGTCTGAAAAGGCAGAAGAGACCCAGCAGGACCATCGGGCACCCAGTTCTCTTCATCTGCCACTGACTGCATGGACAGAGTAGTTTGTGTAGTTTTATAGATGTGTTGGCACAGTCAGGATGGAGCTGCAGGGGTGAGTCAGGCACAAGAGGATCCTTAGGAGGATGGAGCATGCAATGAAGATAGCAGCCATGCACATCAGTATCTGCCTGTGTCTCTCCCAGTTGCTCCATCTTAGGTTAGAACTCAATAGTTTATGTTACTTTCATGAAATTTTGAAATCATCAGGTGCTTTAATCAGGAAAAGTTGATATTCTATATTTATATGATAAGCAGTAAGACCATTGTCATTTCAGTGTTTGATCCCTACGCGTGAGCTCCTTTGATTGGAAGGTTGTTAAATGAAGTCAATAAAGTCAAATAACTCTGTTTTTTTGTTTATTCAAGCATTGTTGAAGACTGATCTGTTATGGAGGAAGAAAACCAGGAGGTCATCACTCTATCCACTGAGTACAACAGATGCTCAAGTAAATACTTGATGGTAGCTGGTTTCAGGGAAATGTGTCCTACTACTAACACTCTACTATGAAAGCGTAATAATCTTGCTAGATGGATAGATTTCCACCAGAAATGGATCTGGTGATGATAAGCAATAACTATAATTGCAGAATTTGATCCCTACCTGTGATCTCCTTTGGTTAGAAAGTTTCTTAGAAGTCTTTGAATGTTAGAACTAACCTCAGATTGAGAACTCCTTGCTTAGAGTATGAGAAATGACTTTGCCAGTGACCCCCAGCGGAGAAAGGAATAGTTGATTACTTTGTTGGGTCAGCCCTCAGATAACAGTGGCACAACGTGGGAGAGTGAGTGGGACCAGTGGTGGTTATTCCAACAACTCTTCAGATCCCACTCAATTAGCTATCTGAACTCAGGTTATGAATTATTAACTTGAGCTATTCCTCATTACTGCCTTAATGTGCCCTTGTCCCTGTCTCCCTGATCAGAGTGGGGAGGGTCTCTCCATTTCGAATGCCTGGGGACTGGTCTAGTAGTGTAGCTTTCCCTTATGTCCTTAGCACAGCTGAAAAACACTGGGGTAGGAGGTTTAAATGAAGGTATATGAAAGCCAGGAGAGTGTTCCTGCCTCTTTCTCATAGACTGCTATCAGAGGGGGAAGAATTGGGCTTACTAGTAGCCCCATCTCACAGAGACCCGGTGGGACATTCACGCCAGAGCTAAAAGGATACAGAAACAGCAGGGGTCGGTTGGGTGGTTTTTTTTTTTTTAAGCATAGAAAGTCTTGTTTTTTCTACACCGTGATCTTGAGTTCATGTCCCACAAAATTCTCTCCCTTTACACAAGAGGGCGCTGGAGCCCGTGTTTCGATGCTCTCCGCGGCCTTGGAGAATCGGATCCAAGAAAAGGCACAAAAGCGATCTGGGTGTGTTCCAGATGATGGCACCAGTCCGCCAGCCCAGGGCACAGAGACTAGGTGCGCTCTTCGATGCAGCGACCCGTAGCGCCGAAGGGAGGAAACAACTCCCACCCGGGCTTCCGGGAGCTTGGGCAACTCGCCCCTCTCTGAGAGAGACGTTGGTCCTCTTGGAGGGTGTCCTGCAGAAAGTGACTGCCGGAGAACCAGGCGGTGTGAGAACCTAGAGTCACCATACCTTTTAGTGCCAGGAAAGGAAGTTGGGGACCAGTGGGGAAAGGACAGTGGGAACTGGCCCTCCATTTCTAAAGGGCTTCTGTTTGGCTTATTTTATGTGACTTTAGCTGCAGAACTGGGACTCAATTGATATTGCCTATCAAGAAGGAGTTATTGTAGCTCAACATCAGAAAGACTGTTCATGCATGGAAGGCAACTTGGTTTAAGTTATAAGAGTGTGGGCTGTGGCTTTGTAACTTGGACCAGTCATTCTTCAGCCTCAGTTCTCTTGTTTGCAATCTTCTTGTACATTTGAACAAATCATTTGAACACATTGTTCAGCATAACGCCTAGCATATCGTATTTAAAAAGAGAGTGCAATAAAAAAAAATCGTAGTATCTGACCTTGAACACTTAATGTGTGAATAGAAATGTGCACTCTCCTACCCATCATCCCTAAGTCCCCAAACAACCCAGGGAGGTCAGCAGTGCTACCTTAGCTTTACAGATGAGGCTGGCAGAATTCAGAGAGGGTAAGAGGTTTGCCCAGGGCTCAGGCCTGCGGAGTTGTGGCGCCGAAACCCTCAGCTGGGTCTGTGTGTCTTTGGAGCTTCACCTCTGCCAGGACACTGTGCTGCCGGCCTTGTCAATGTAGGGTGCTCACCCAGAGGGCCCCCGGGTCTGGCGAGCTGTTGGCGGGTTTATCTATCACACACAATGATGCAGGGGCACATATGTTGTTCTGGCAAAGGCGAGGCGCATTTTCCAATGTCGGTGGAAGCCGTGGATGAATAATACAGGGAGAGGGATCAACAGAAGGGGCAAGGGTAGACCAGAGTCGCATCAATTCCCCTGCCCCCAACAGGGGCAGCAGAAGGTGCAGCTGGCGGGGGCCCCAGAGTGGAGCCGCCAGCCCAATCATCTGGCCGCTGGGTCTTGCACAGCTTTCCTTCTCCATTCTTTCTCGTTTTTGACACTTGTGATTATTACCAATCCTGGTGGCACTGACGCACGGGAGTGCAATGGTTACCATGGCATGCTTAATAGCGAGAGCAGATGTTTGGCAGGCTAACTCCATGCATTCTAAATACACAAGGCGAAAGTCGGTGGAGGGCGTAATTGATTTGCTGACTGCATTGGGAAGCCAGCCCATGCCCTCGCCGAGCCAGGGCACCTTACCACATACTCTGTAACATGGCGCACAGTCTCATCACAAGCTGACCCTATGTAGGCCCCCCGAGCCTCATAGGATCCCAATTCCTACCTGCTTTCTCCTGCTTTGCCTGCCTAAGCACTTGCAGTGCCCAAACAATCTGTGGTCTATCTCCTGTCTGGGCCTGTGCAGGAGCTTCAGCTTCTCCCTAGAAGCCATTCCCATCATGGGAAGCACCCACATGTGTTTCTCCATTCTCAGCATGGGGCTTCACCCTCTAGCAGCTTCATGAGGTCCAGGTTGGCATCATCACCCACTGTCTACCTCTTCATAGAACTTACTGCTGTGATTGCTGGCTTGATGGTTTATCTTCCCCGCAGAGATATGGACAAAAATAATTTGGAGTAAATTTATTTCAAACATCTCACCAAATAAAACCGTCTATCCATTACTATTAGTACCATGTTTCTTGCAGAGTATGCTCCACGATTGGTCATGGTAGTGATAGCCCATGATCTCCTGAAAACAAAACAATAATAACAGTAATAGAAATTACTGCTCTGATTGTCAGGTTTAGGGTACATTGCTAGCTCTGGGCCTCTGCTGGCAGCGTTCTTCCCACTGAGAAGCCTGGCATCCTTCTCTCTATCAGCTTTTCTCGCTCTTCTTTAAAAAAAAAACAACACATGATAAAAGGGAAGTTTTATTAGGAAAAGGAGAAAGGAAAAGAGAGGCATCACATAGTCCCAGGTGGGCAGGAAAGCTTCCCCTTCATGTTCTGCAATGGGAAAAAGTTTGTGAGTAAAAACACCTGCATAGTCAGGCAGGTGGGAGAGTCACCTTCTCGTTCATCTTTATCTTTTCAAATTCTGTCCACAGATGCAGACAACTCTCAACTGCTGTGCAATCTTCTCTACATGGCTTCCTCTAAGCAAATGCGATCATTTCTCAACCTTATTCCTTCTCCCTTGTATCCCCAAGACCACCACCCATTGTACCTATATATATATAGCTATATGCATATGTATATATAGATATTATATGTACATATATATATATATATAAATTGCATCATTGTCTACCCCGAGGATCTCCCTTGTCATCTTACCTTGATCTTACCTTGTCATCTGTGAACCCTCTTAATCTTTTGTGCCCTCCCCCTCCCCCGTTTTTCACCCTCTTTCCCCTTTCTTGCTCTGTTTCAGTTTTGTTGGCAGTTTTTAATTTTTCTTGTCCTTTTGTTTGCTTGTTTTCCCTATCGCCCTCATATAAGCGAGATCATCCCATATTTCTCTTTTTCTTTCTGGTTTATTTCTGCTATCATTATTCCTTCTAGTTCCATCTATGTTGCTACAAATGACATAAGTTTGTCTTCTTTGATTGATATATAATATTCTATTGTGTAAATATGCCACATCCCTTTTCAGCCATTTATCAGTTTTGGGCATTTTGGTTGTTTCTATATCTTGGCAATTGTAAAAAGTGCTGCAATAAACATGCATGTACAGGTGTCCTTATGGATTAATGTTTTTGTACCCTTTGGGTAGATTCCCAGCAGTGGGATTGCTGGGTCGCATGGTAGTTTTACTTTCAGTTGTTTGAGGGTCCTCCACACAGTCTTCCACAATGGCTGGATCAGTTTTCCCTATTACCAGCAATGTAAGAGTGTTCCTTTTTTTCCACATCCATGAGGTTGGGCCCGTTTTAAAGGGTTAGAGAGGAAACTCACACAGCAGAAGCACAGCATGTTTCTGCTTCACTTTGAAGATGCTGGAACTCAAGGCAGATCAGTTATCATCCAGTGCTGAGTGTTAGTGTTTTGTATGCACCTGGCCAGAGTTCCATGTCAGGTGAATAAAGGGATAGAGAAAAGAGAGGGATGTGCGTGGGAAATTGTGTGTGTGTACACGCACATGCTTGCACACTTGTATATGTGTGTATCTGTTTATGCCTTTGTGTGTTTATGTGTGTGTGTGTATGCATTAGGGGGAAGGGGAATGCAAATATAGAGAAGGTTTTTAAAGGACAGAATCAGGAAAATTTGCCTGAATCAGAAGAGACAGTTTGGTTATAATTTTTTTTATAATAATTGTTTATAATCACACTTAAGAATGAAAAAAAGATCAGTTTTGTGATTGTGATCAAGATAGCAAACCGATTAAGAAAATTAGGAGAGTTTTAATTCTATGGTTTGATGTCAGATACTGAAAAAAAGGTGAACACCTATGAGGGTGTCAAGCCAAACCACGGCTGGGTGTCGGTAGTGGGATTGGGGGTCCCTGTCATCTTAGTTAGAATGTATTGTTCCTCATCGTTTGTCATAATAGAAATTTTATGGTGGAAAAACAACAACAACAAAAAAATGCTGCACTTTTAAGTAAATGTAACTGTGACCCATACTTCTCATATTATAACTTGTTTTCAACACTAATACTTTTTACCTCTTTTGGAAAGGGACACACAGTCCCTCCCCGATAGCCCAGAGCTCCCTCAGCCTGTGCTTGTACACAGGAAGCTCAGATATTTCTTAGCATGGTGGAAGCTAGGTTGGTTAGCTGGTTCCTTGCCTTAGTCACATGAGACCGGTGAATGTTATGTCTGTTTTATGGCCCCTCTAAACTGTGAAGGCGTCTCTGGAGTCCAGCTTCCAGTGACAGCACACATAGTTCTGAGACCTGGAGGGCTGAATTCTAAATCCAGTCTATTAGTAATTTGGACTGTGGGGATATCTTTTCTCTGCTTGAGGTCTTAGGCATTTCCTCTGGGAAACTTCTGTCTGTATTCAGATGATCATAGAGGGTTTCCTGTTTAGTGCCTTGAGATGATGATTGCATTTATTGGCTTTTCAACCCTCACACTAACCTTGCTTTCCCAGGTCAAGCCTTACTATGCAGTATAATATATAGATGCATCTGATTTGCTCATAGTTCCTGGGTTTTTGAGCTTATGTTCATGGTCTATAGAATTCTTTGGTTTGGGTTTGCCTTTAGTTTTGCTATCCGGCTAATCTAAAAAAGCAAGTTGTACAGTGCAGCAGCTTCTTCTCCTATGGTGTGCAGCAGCTTGTGTCGAACTGATGCTCTTTCTTCCTTAAATATTTGGTAGAATTTTCCAGTGAACTCTGTCACTTTGAAAGTTTTTTATTTCGCTCAGGTTAATTAGGGTCCTGCCTGGAAAATGCTAAGGGGGGGGTATTCCACCGTGGGTGCTAGAGATGCTCCCTATGAACAAAGGAGCCTCCTTTTTTCCAAACCACACTTCCAGTGTGATGCTGCCCACCTGCAGGCCACAGTTTTCTCTGAATGACTTCAGTTTCTGGAAGACAGGGTGTTCAATGCAAAGAGTTCAGACACTTGGTGCTGGCAATCCCCAGTTTCATGGCCTCAGGTCCATGTTCTTGACCCTCTCAGAGCCCCTGTCCCTATAACTGGACACAGATAATTTGTTCGGAGAGGGTTTTGTAAGGATTGGAGAAAATAATACTTGAAAATATCTGGCAGAGTAGGGTTTTCAGTGAACACTAGCCTCCTTCCTGAGAAAACATAAATACTGTGTAACATTTTACTCAGTCTGTGGGACTCATCTGGGTTAAAAAAAAAAAACCTATTTTCTTATCTCTGAATTTAGGAGGGAGTTTTTCTGAAGGGAGTCAGAAATGCCAAGACAGAGCTCAACTTCTTTTTTGGGGGAGGGGCATTTGATCAGCAAGACAAATGGGTTTACCTTGAAAACAGTCACATTACAATGTGATTGCTGGAGGGGAACTATTTGTTATAATGCTCCAATTCCACTGCTCCTTCCCAGTGGAGAGAATGCCCTCTTCAGTTAAGAAGCTCCAGAGCCTTGCTTCCTAATGGCAAGTGGAGAACAAATATCTATGCAAATTCTAACCACAGCTTAAAAGGATGGTTCCTTCGGATTGTAAAAAAAAGTCATGAGCCAGCTGATTAGGAAAATGCCTTGCTGATGATATAAGTACATAGAAGCAATTCAATTTCATCAGTCTGAGAGGTGCTTTTCCAGGAGGCAAGAGTGACAGGGCAGAAAGGACAGAATTAGTAGCATCTCAGAGGGATGGTCATGCTGTTTCGATTTTAAACAGCAGGAGGAGCTATGTCTCCTGATCCTTAAATAAAGACTTGGTAAGAAGGCCACTGTCACCACGTTTGTGGGAAACCTGGTTTAATCTGTTAGCTGTTGCAGAGTTCCATAATTTACTTAGGAAATTTTTATTTGGTGGGAGTTTCATACTTCAGTAGGAAGAACCAGAAAGGAAAAAAAAAAAACAAAAAAAGATCATGATATTGGCAATCTGTGTAGAACTTGATGTGGACTAGGGGCTGTTCTAAGTATAGTATGTATATTAGCTCATTAAATCCTCACAACAGGAGCATGGAGCAGGGAACAGTAAGACTATGCTCATTTTGGCGATAAGGAAACTGAGACAGAGTGAGGCTAAGCAAATTCCCGAGGTCACAGAATTAATAAATGAACTTTTACCCATTAATAATAATTTACAATTGCATATAGAAATAGTTCTATGATGTAAGTTCTTTATTAAAAGAATCTGAGTTGGGGGTGTTTGTGTGAGAGAGAAAGAACTTGCAGACTTTTGTGGGTGTTCTACAGACACCTTATGGGCTAATACTCTAGCTAATATTCTATATGATTGACCAGTAACACAGAGAACAGGATTCGATTCCAAGCGTGGTTCAAAGTTCTTTGCTTTTTACTGCACCCTATTTCCTGTGCTCCTCCTTCTCTGTGCCAGACTCTGTGTGGGTGAGGAGCCGTGGGGTGAGAGACCAGTCTCTGAGCTGCAGGTCTAGGGATTGCACTGGCTGGCTTCCTCTTTACTTGCGATATTCGTTCAGTGAACCTGGAAGCTAGGAAGGTAATTTTCGCCCTCTCACTGGTAGCCTGGCAGCATTGACCTTGGGTCTGTCAAATCAGTCTGGGGAAGTATGCTTTCAAGAAGCAAAATAAAAGAGAGACAGAAATATTTTCAGCACAACATGGGAGAAGGAGAGGGCAAGTCCTTACTCTTCTGAGGTTTACTTTTAGGAAAACGGGTATTTGGATCAAAGGTCTCTTTAGGGTTGATGTTCTATGAAACCACAAGATTAGGGCAAATCTTACGGTGTTGTTTAATCTCAATCTGATGACATGCAGTCTCCACTCAAAGGAATGTTTTTAATGTGACATTCTCAATGTTAGCACCAATGGTATTTTGGGTTGGATGATTCCTTGTTATTGGGATTTCAGACTGTTTAGTGGTATTCCTGGCCTCTGATAATAGATGCCAGTGGCACTACAACTTTCTTAAATTGTGATAACCGATATAAAATCACAGTGTATGCTAATGGTTGAATACCTACATTGTGGCAGATCAAGAGGACAGATACTTTAGGCTTTGCTGATAATGATAATAAGTGACATTTCTCCACTGCCTATTATAACTGAGACCCCATTTTACATAGTCACATGTACATGCATTTCATCTTCACATCTACCCTATGAGTTTAATGTTGTAAGTAATTTTGTAAAGCAGAAAACTGAGGCATAGAGAGATAAAATAGCTTGTTCAAGGTCACTCAGAGTATATGACTTGCAGACTGGTACGAGTCCATGGGCTGTGTGTTCTCATAGTCTGTGATAAGTAAATCAATGACATCATTAAACACACCATTTAGTTCAGCTATTGTTTTTTGGTCTGGTCAGACAGGAACTAACTTTCTGTTCTGAGAGCTATGACCTCTGGTTTGCAAAACCCCGATGCATGAGACTCAGCTCAGTAAAGGAGGCCTATCTGGAGAAGGTGGGATCAACTTTGAAAGATGCTGGGGCTCTGCAAAGATAGAGGGCCACAGGTTGTGATATGATGAAATGAATATTTTGATTGCTCTAGGTCATTTGAGGAAAGCTCTGAGACAAGAAGAGAGGTAGAAAGAACTGGTTCATACAACGTTTGTCAATGACTTAATTAAGTGGCCTGTAAAAGTCACTTAATATTGTTGAATTTTTAATTCAAGTGTAAAATAGACTATTTTTTAAATTTTTTTTGTCTTGCAATAAATCTTTTATTTCTTAATAGTTAGATTTGTTTTCTGTTGAACTTCAATAATCCTGACTGATATGAAATTGAATGGCCTTTTATTTTTTTTAATTTAAAATTTTTAATTTATTTATATATAAATTTCAGAACATTGTAATTCCAGGGGTTTACCCCCCTCCCCTCCCCTCCCTTCCCCCCCTTTTGCCTTCTGCTCAAAGTTGTGCACTTCAGTTTGGTGCTTAGCTTGTTTTGACTTTTCCTTAAAGTCCTTTGTTTAGTAGAATAGACTTTAAAGTACCTACTTGGCGGGATCATCATAAGGGTTGCAAAAAGACTTAAAAGCCCAGTGCTTAACACTAAAAAGATCTTATCAAATGGTACCTGTGTTTTATAATAACCTGGTAGCAAAGATGAAGGAACTTGCAGTAAGAACCACCTTTCTTAGGAAAGGCATGAGGGATAACATCAGAACAGCTTCAAGGGGGTCACTGACATTGGCACACCCATGAGTACATAATTTATGTATTGGGCTATTTTTCAGAAGCACCATTATTATTCCTACCCTCTGCTTCACAGTGATGCTGGTAGTCTCAGTGCATTAGTTAATTTCATGGCCCTGTTGTGAATCTTACAATATTTCATCCCCCTAATTCAAAATATTCCTTCCAAGTGGTTCCAACTTCACAAATAAATAGTTCCTGTTGGAAAGTGGAGTTTTTCCATCTGCCCAGCCCATTTTCCATCTGTTCTTATGAGCTGATGGTCAAATAGAGTTGGGTCTTGGGGCCCTGTTGAGCAGTCCTGATTTAGGAAGGAATGGCTTTCTCCTAGATGGATTGTGCATTAATAATAAAGATTACTTTTCACTGCTAGTAGTTTCTATGTTTGGAGACAGTTTCAAAGACGTGTAAGTATATCAGAAAGTACATACTAGGGTGGGGGAATAAAATAAAGTACATCCTAGATTGAAGGAGAGAAAATTCACACTGACTTATTTCCTATCAAGCTGTTGACATCCTTTTCAGTACTGAAAACACATAATATATTTTGAGCACTGCAAACCAAAGGAGAGAAGTGAGTATATGTAGATAATGGAATTGAGGGCTACAGGTATTCAGAGCTGTCTAAGGTCACATAATTTGTAATAAAAAGAACTAAGACTCATTCTAAAACACAGATTCTTTCCACAATACCCAGGATTCAAAGAAATTTGCAAAACAAATTGATCAAATAATTGTGATTTTTGTGTCTTTTGATAACTACATCCTACTTAATAAGAACATATCCCATGAAATACAGATTATCCACTTCATGATGAACAGAAAGCTGTCATTACGATTTGAACACAGAGTCCTTTCTTAGAAAGAATAGTGAAACATGAGTCAGGAAATTTGGATTCATGCATTAAACCCTCAGCTTATCATACTGGTGTGAATAGGTCTTTTAACTATCTAGAACTAGGTATCCTCTACTGAAAAAGCAACAGTGTATCTTTTTTTGCCTGGTCAGTAAATCTCACAAGATCTGAAAAGACTTGCCTATTAGAGCCATGTGAGCATATAGAAGGTAGCACCTTTTGTCACTAGTGAAGTTCTGTGCAAATTTTAGGTGACATTTTCATTTCTGTGTCTGCCTGCAACAAATTCCTATCTGCAACAAGAAAAGGGGCTTGTGCTCTAACCACATTGGGGTATTTGCGCTTGTTGAACTGATGAAGAAATGAATGGAGGACTAATAAGAATGGCAAATGCTCCTTTCTAAAACATCTGTGTGGTATGTCTGTAGTGTATGATGGCCTTGGGTCAACAAATAACTAAGTTTTCCCCATATTTATAAGCCACTAATCCCTCATTAAGATCCCAGAGAGGGACTGTAGGAAGACATGGTGTTGGCTGAATGGTGTTTTCAGTAATAAGGTTTGAACCAGAGAGAGGTGCGTGGGAGTAGGCATGAGTTTTCTGAAACACTTGGTACCACGAGGAAGCTCTACAAACAGATGAATTTCAGACAAAGGTCAGTAGTGAATAGAAGTTCAAGTCAATCAGAGGTATTTGGACAAGATCATTATTTAGTGACTCTGGAAATACTGATTCTAGGTGGTAAAAGGCACTGAAACTTTGACCAGAACAGTGCTCAATAGCTAACCCCATCACTTTCTGGTTTCTTCCATCCACTCACACAACTGCAATAAAATTCAAGTTTAGGAATAATAAGGAAATTTAATAAGGAAATAATAAGGAAATTTATTTAACAATCAAGAAAAATCAAAGAGTCCATAAAGTCAAAAGTGATCAGTTATCTTATCCATGTTATTGTCCAACCCTAAATTCCTAAGCAAAGGCCACGGAATAAAGATGGCATCTTCCGTATTCCAAGTAAAAGGCCAAAATGGCATCTTAACAGCTTTTACCTCTCCCCTTTCTGGGAAATCCAAATTTCAGTTTCACCTCATCACCTTCCTCATCTTTGGGAGGTCCGCAGATTCCATTTCCAAACAAAAAGCTCATACTTGAATTTCTAACAACCTTTTCCTCTTCCTTGGGTGGCCAAATCCTGGGGTGGCTGACTTCCAAGACAGTTTTGTTCCTGGAGAGGACAACTTCCATGGCCAAACCCCAGAATTTCATGCTTCCATGCTATGTTTGCAGTTTCTTATGTATCTTTTATAAGAGTCTTTATGCACATTGATTCTTTCTTGTCCTTAAGGCATGTCTCATCTGGTGCTATTTCTCCTCACCTGTGCCCCTTTCAAGGGGGTGCAGCCTATAACAGACTTTGGCTTACAACTTTGCCATTCAGCCACCAGTTACATTACCTTAGGAAATCTATTTTCATTGTTTACTAAGGCTTGACCAATGTCAATGATCAGTTTTAACACTTGTTATATCAAACAGAACATTATACAGAAGGTTTTTCCTTCCTAGACTGAAGAACCCAGCATAACCGGAAGCCCAACAGCACCAAGACTATGTCTGTCATGTTAGGCTGCAGATAGGGTGTCAGTACAGACTCTGGAGCTGGGAAGGTCTATGCTTAAATGGCCCTGCCACTCTTTCCCTGAACTTCTGAGACTGATTTAAAAAAATCAGTTATTCCCATGTCTGAGTGCTATTCTGTTCTGAGTGTTAGAGGACATCACAACACCTGGCTTGCTGCACGTCAGTATTGAGAGTTCCTTTCCCTTTCCTTAGGGGTCAGTGGACTTTGGCACCAGGCATAGGAAGCAAACTGTAAGCCACACCGGTGTGTGGGAAAGCAGTTGTTTTCACTCTGCCAGACTGGCTCCAGGAATGGGGTGAACCTGAACTGTCAGCTGGATGGTGAGCCAGGATGGAATCACACTGGCAAATCCACCTAAGAAGGGGCCAGCAGAACTGTGCTGAGGGAAGCCAGTGCTTGTCTCTATCCCCAGTCATCCCTACTACCCTGATCCCCCAAATTTAGCAAAGTCATCAAATTTTTTTCAATCTCAGCTTTCTCTTCTGCACAACACTCAGCATTCTTCTTGCAGTCATTCCATCCCTGGCACACCCTTATACTTGTTCAGAGTCAAGGGTATGTGTGGAAGTATGTCCTAGACAACATACTCCATTACCATAGACCTGATCAGAAATGAATGCCTCCAAGAGCTGGGAGAATCATGAGCCTCCCTCCAGGGCAAGTGTGGATTGAATGCTTTCGAAACCCTAGTGTGCATGGGGTTATATTTAAGTCCACCTTAGAGACTCTGGATATCTAGTTAGACCAGACCTTCTGACCCTTAAGTAGAATGAGCAAGGTGTGGATGTGAATACAAGTGCAGTGATGGTTACCAAAGAGCAGTGGAGACTGGCCCAATCTAGAGGTAGTGGTTCCTACTCTCTTTCTGCTCTGAGGATGAAATGGCCAAGACAGGAACAACCTCTCAGTTTTTCACGGCCTAAATGTTCTAACATTAAGTACTAGAAATGAATAATTCATTTTTCCTAGTCATAGGTTTTCACCAACCTCACGTGCTTCTGAGGCAAAAAGGTATTTATTTTATACAGCAACCCACTTTGTTGTTCACCCCTTCTGATTAGTTTCTATCCTCAGATTGAATGAAAATCTATTTCCCTGTAAGTTTTACCATTCTTTTCCCCCTGCTCTTGGACTTAAAGGGAACATAATACTTTTCCTATCTGCCTTTCTCGTCCCTGATTCTCTCTCCCACATTATATTCTTTATTATTATTTTGATCCTGTAAAATAAGAAGGAATTCAACAATTAAGAGTCAGGGAAAAAGGTACTAAAAAAAAACTGCATGTGGAGAGTCAAGAAATGACAAGCTGGCATGCCATTTTCAGGAAGCAGAAAGTAGTCTATGTGGTTGAAATAGAGGGGAAATGAATTGAGAGAGGGACAGTGGTAAGACAAAGGAATGTAATGGGTGCTTCTTTCTAGCAAGATATAAGCCAAGTTCTGGTTGATCATATTTGGTGGGTAGTGGTAGCCATTTTTTTTCTAGATAGTTTTATGGTAACTTTCCCATTGATTCAAAAGTATTTGTCTGAAAGCTTGCATAGGTCATGCTCTACTCAGGACCCCAGTACATTGATAGCACAGGACCTGGGACACACCATGTGCTTTCTATGTTCTTGCCAAGCAAATGTATGTGGCAGATGGTTTATAAGACTCAAGGTGTTAGAACTTCATTTAGGACAGCATTTCTTATAGTGTTTGAGGGATGTTAAAAGTGTTACTTAAAAATAAAACATACTTTGGTCAATTAAGCTTGGATTACGCAAGGGGAAGAGCGTGGTTTGTGTTAATTGCATATTCATGGATCATTGATTTTATATAGCCCAGGGCTTCCCAAACTCATTTGAACAAGGAACCCTGTGTAGAGGAGCATCATCTGGTCTTAGTGTTCCAGGGTGCACATTCTGAGAAATATAGATCTTTAGTTACCGGAAGGTAAGTAAAGGAGCACGATTTTAATCATTAAAACCCCAGTAGAAGGCACAGAAAGTGTCCCACAGACACCTTGTTTGGGCTTCTACTTACCAGAATGTGAAGGCAACAGATACCAGTGGGGAAACCCCAGATACTTCTTAAATTATTTGACCAAAAATGAATCTGCTGACCTGAGGTCACATTCCACAGCTGAGGATTAGTCTAAATACCATGCCTCTTTGCAAGGGGAGCTGGAACAGTGTCTCTCAGCCTGCTGCTGTATACCTGAACTCTCCTCTGTGGCAGTGGGTGTGCTCCCATTGCCGGCGTGTCAAAGGTAAAGCCCTGCCTCAGCATCCTGGGGTCCTTTGCTTAAGGCTTTCTAGAACAACACCCATGAAGAGGAAATATGGCCAATCCTGACCTGGTGGCTGGCTTGGGGTATGTACAAGGGAAGAATATATATCCCGTAGAGTGTGTATGTATGTTGCAGGGGAGGATAACAAAACTTTATAAATTGTCAGATGGAAAAGAGACTAGAAGTGACTTGTATATGCTTTTTTTTTCCTAGGAAGAAATTTCCCTTCATTCACGTGAAAAATCTAAGCTGACAACCCACAGGATGTCTTCAATGAGCACAGTGTTTTCTCCAGGAAGCGCTCACTGAACTACGCAGGTGGAGATGTTTAACACTTCTTTATTTAATTCCTTCACTCCTTGGGCAAATCTACAAAAGTGTTTAGCACACAAACAAAATCCTTTATTTTCTTCCTCTTATGGGTTGAAGCATCTTCCACATGAAAGATAAATTGGTGCCCAGTACTTCAGAAGATGACCTTAGTTAGAACTAGGGTCATGTTAAAATGAGGTCATTACAGTGGGTCCTAATTTAGTTTGATTAGTGTTCTTAAAAGAGGGCAGATTTGGAGACAGGAATATACATGAACAGAAGCAGCAGACTGGGTGAAGATGAAGGTAGAAATCTATCATCCAAGGAAGAGATGGTTGCCTGAAACCCACATGAAACTCCAAGAGCTTGGGACAGAGCCCCCCTCACAGTCTAATGGACCAGTCCCACAGACACTTTGTTTGGGTTTCTACTCACCAGAATGTTAAGGCAACAGATACCAGTTGTGGGTCATCTAATTTGTTGTGTTTGGCTATGACAGTCCTAGCAAGCCAATGTTTGCTTACACAACTGTTCCCCAATTTTTGACTTCCTCCACCTCCTTGTAACTCTCCCCAACTTGAAGAGGTTCTGGAAGAGGGAAGCAGGTTTCCTCTCTTGGTCCCCTTTCAAGTTCTCTCTTCCCCTCCTTCTTCCTTCTTTCTTTCCCTACTTAGAAGGCCAGGCACAGGACTAGTGCTTTGATTATTGCAATGATTGATCAGTTTTTATGTTCTGTTTGATCACTAGGAAGAGTACACAAGGAACTAAAAGCAAAGACCTCTTTTCGAAAAAACTGGAACTGAGAGGAAATGGTGACATGTCATGCAGGCCACATACCTGATGGTGTTTAAAACACAGGGACACTGAAGGAAAATGCTTAGAGTTGATTCTACGTAAATGGCGAGAAACAGCTTTGTTGGTTGGGATTTTATAGGGACTGGCTTTTGATTGGTGCTTTGGAATTCCAGGGAGACAGAACCTGGTAGCAGTCCCTTTGTGAAACTGTTGGTTGGCATAGGGGAGAGGAGGATGTGTGTTTAGAGCAAGGACTTGGTGCAGAGTGCTGATTGCTTGCCACCAAACAAGCCTTTGTTGGGGCTCAATCTGCTTCTGAATTTGTCTGGAATCCATTCTCAGCAGCACCATCTGTCTGTGATTGCCCTACCATCTGACCATTTGCCTCTACCCATCCCCTCCTCTGGGCACTCTCTGTGTTAGAGTCCACCCATTGTCAATCCTGGATAAACTGAGACTGCAAGACTGGGCAGGAGAGCTGGGAGTCCTTCCAGTGTGTTGGCATTCATGACCAAGATGTGTCTGTGGAGACCCCACCCAGCCTCATACGGAACCCGGGGAGAGAGCATGTGGCCGAGCCAGAGCCAGATTGTGCCCCAGGCAGTGTGATGGCTCCACAAATAATATTGATGCCTTTTGTTTGGAAACTCTTTGTGGAGGCTTCCCACTTCCCAACAAGCCATGTTAAACTCCCCCAAGCCATTTGGCCTTTCACTCAGTCCTGCAGCCAACTGTGCAGGCAGATGAGGGGACTTGAGTGCTAATGAGGGGAGAGGCTGGCATTCCTGAGGCACCCCAGCTCTGGGAACCCCACCTTTGTTGCTAAGGAGTGTTGGAACTGTAGCTGAAAGGCTCTCAGAGAGGGGCCAGAGAGGAGAGGCTGAGAAGAAAGATGAGCGTTTGTTTTCAGGACTTCACAGTGCCCTGGCCAGTTCCAAAGCTGTCCAATTTCTGATCCAAATTAGAATATCAAACCTCGTTATTGTTTCTCATAATGATCTTGGGAAATTCCTCTCAAGAGTCAGCAAGCACTTAGCAAACTCTTTGGACAGCATGATCTGTGCTGTTGTGCTTTGACTTGTATGAACGTCTAACGCCACGAAGTCTGAAGACACCCTTATCCCAGACCCCAGAAGGCCATGGTGGGGCTGGGAGAACTAGAACAGGTCAAAAAGCTACCGGGCCTTCAAAATACTCACATGGGGGCTCCATTCCATTCCAGGACGCTTTCCAGGTCCCCACTGGGTGGTGAATCTGGGCTCTGCGTTAAGGACAAGTTCCTACCTCCTATGGCTTCTTGACTTGCTGAGACAGCATATTTGCCGAAGGGAACTCTGTAGTGCTCTGCTCTAGCTGTGACCTAAAGGCATTGTTGGACTGGAATTTATTCCCTGGATTTGAATCCTGGGTCAGTCATTTGTTCGGTGAGTGTAAATCCTTAGGCGAGTACATTTACTGCTTGAAACTCAGTTTCTCATCTGTACAATGACTAACTTAGCTGGGTTCTGTGAGGAATGGGTACAGATGAGACAATGGACAGGAAAGAACATGAAGGATATGGTCTCTGCCCTCCAGGACCACATGGTTGATGAGCCACCTGTTGACTTGGAAGATGCCTGCCTTACTTAGAGAAGTCACTTCATGATTTGACTATTGATGGGATAGACAAAAATACTGTGTAAGAATAAATTAGAAAGCCAGTTTCCCTTTATGGTGCTCATCTATGGGCTGGGGATAATGCCAGGCAATTTGCACATATTGTCTTTTTTATAGGAGTGCTCCACTATGGGTCAGCTATCGAATTGCTGAGTCACACATCAGAGAGCCTGCCCAGCTGGGCCACCCAGCCTCTGTCACATCCATCCTTAAATGTTGAGGGTTTTGACAGTGAGGCAGGCACACTAGACACTGAGTCTTTCCAGGCACACTGGAGGTTAACCAGTTTATGATATACAGACACCCATTTAGAGGGGATCTCCTGGGGGAAACCACAAACACTGGACTTGGCTCTGCCAGTGTTTGTGAAGATGCTGCTGCCATAGTTCCCTACATAACACCAATGATGCAAGAAAAAAGAGCTAGAAAAGCAGCACATTTCCCAAAAGCAAAGTAAGGAGAAATCCCAGCAGAGAAGTCATAATGATATTCTGAAATCTAATGACCTCAAAGCATTTTCTTGTTTGTGTCCACTGTGCTGCCTCATGACTAGGCATTCTTTAACCTCCACTGCCCTATGGTCACCTTGAAATCTAAGTTCTTCTCTAAGCTGAACTTGGCTCTGTCAATATTTATCCAGAGAAAAACTACTGAGCATCTACTTTTGCAATGCATACATCTTGCGAATGAACACACACACACGCGCGCACATGCACACACACACACACACACACACACACACACACACACACACCACTCCTACGGGCAAATAAATGGAGAACTCCAGAAAGCTGATGATCTAGGATTTTGTTCTGAGCTCCAGACAGCATAGACATCTCGACATGTGTTTCTACTGTCCTGGCTCCCAACCTCCCTGTGTCATCTCACAGGGACTGTTTATAAGCCAATGTTAAACAGCCAAAGGAAGGCACATTGCATGGTCTGGTCTACTATGAACAAGGAGCTGCCTGCATGCCATTGCTTCCAGTGTTTCTAACACTCCCATTAACACGTGATTACTCCTCTTTTATAGACGAAGAAGCTGAAGCTCAGGGAGATTAAGTCACTTGCCAAGACTACCACCTATTAAGTGCCAAGCTGGGCTTTGGCTAGTTTGAAAGTCCATTCCTTTTCTATTCTCTGTTGATGTGTGGGTAGCAGTGGGCTGACTGTGGTTCCAGGACAGGCCCATAGTTGGTTCATGCCAAGAAGAGTTCATTCAGTCAACACTGTAGGAGCACAGGGTAGGCTAACTTGTGATCCGCGGACAGAGGTTTCTGGGGGCCCCTCTGCTGCTCTGTTCTGTGTTAGTGGAGACCTTCTCTGTGTAACTCAGTGGGTACTCGAGCTGCAGTAGATGTTGGACACAGAGACCTGAGTAAGGTATGAGCAAATCTCTTCACGAGTTCATGAATTAATAAGCCCAGTTTCATATTTGGGGCCTTCTTTCATTTTGCCTCCTTTCCCAAGCTAATTCCCCGCAGAGATGTAGATCTACCAGAGCATTCTTAATATTATATGAGCAGTCAATGCTCTCCAGAGGCCCTAACCATCCTTAAGTTAAACTATCACAAAGCTAGTTCCCAACTGCTTTTTGCACTTAGTTCTCTGAGCCTCTGTTTTCTCCATCTGTGAAATGGAGCTACAAAACTACTTTTTGCACTTAGTTCTCTGAGCCTCTGTTTTTCCCCACCTGTGAAATGGAGCTACAAAACCTGTCTTTAATGAGTTGGATGAAATAAAATAAATTAACTTCTTGGCACACAGTGCTTACCCAATACATAATGAATTCTTTGACCTGATATTCTAATTTTTCTTACTCTGTTTGGTAGGTGTGTGTGTTTAAGCAAGTTATGCCTGTTTGCTTTCTTCACTGACCTAAAAGGCAATTGGTAGGTCTAAGGTTTCTAGAATGTTTGGGAAGTGATAAGTCTGCCTCAAGAGGTATTTTTCTGGGAATGATAAAAACTAAAGCAGCTCCTTGAGACCATTCATTTTAGTGGATCCAAGTTATTTTTTTCTTAAGGTTTTGTTCATAAAATGTCATTATAGATAGATAAAAGGGTATGACTTAAATGTTTGATTTAGGCCTTGATCTGACTCCATTCAGTCTCTCACACAGATTTGATAATCAGGATCTAGGTCATCCAGCATTAGTTGTGGCAGTGGACCACATTTGTCTCTGCTGTTCTTACCACTGCTCCTTCATGAGTGCATGCTGCCTGTGTGGTGTGCTGTGGTGTACATGCAAGAGTGCATTGTGTGAAAGGTGCAGAGTTGAGGAAGATACTGTGATTTATGGGAATTGATAGAATATTTCAGTTAAGTTTCCTGTCAGAGGGAGCAGAGAAGTTACTTATTTCCAGAATACTTTATTCCAGGAGTCTCTTCTCAAAATTCTTGTCCAACACACCAAGAAAAGTTCCTGAAGACAGTGTAATATCATCTAGTTGTGCAGGGAAAATACTGAATTTGTTCAGCAAGACTCACTTGGAATTCTGCTTCTACTGCTGAGAGTTAAGATAACATATTGATAATACTTTTGTTTGCCTTAATGTGAAAAGCCTCCCTAGACTTGTCACTAGAGAAAGGACTGACTTTATTCATTCAAAACGATGTGTTTTTAGGTCTACTATGTGCCAGGCATTTCTGGAAGTTGACAACATCTGCCTGTTTTTACTGTATGGAATTGTAAGATTTGCAAAAATGATTTGATCAGCAATACAGAATTACAGATATAAATGTACATAAACATAAATAGATGCATATATAGAATATAGAATCATGCAATACTAATAACACACTTTATTAAAACAGAAGGGATTTTAAGTAATTGGGTTCTTGCCACCTCGGAAGAGAAATCCTGATCTCTTTGAGTTGCTGATGAGCAAGCATCATGGCCAGAAATCAAGTCCAAGTCCAAAGCATCTACAATAGCTGCATCAGCCTCAACTCTGACAGTGCCTCCTCCATTACACTCGGGCTAGGGAGAAACACGTGTCTGGGTAAAAAGGGAGATAAAGGAAACATCTGTTCTCACAATATGGGCTTGTTATCATAGCTCCTTTAAGTACCGAAGTGCTGGCTCCAAGAGCATATTTTCTCCCACACGGAATCTGCGCAAGGCCTGGTCGATTTTCCGAGGGCTCAGGGACAGGTTGTAAATGAGATTGTAGTTGTGAATGAGGCGCCTGGCTCGCTCCTTCTCCAGGACTCCTGTGATTGGGTTGGGATGGGAGGTTTTTAAAAAAGGATGGAGGGGAAAGAAAATAAAGCAATATATTAGCCTGAATGACTGTGGACTAAACATGAAATGCTAATATTTTGAAACCATGAGCTTCATAAAATTAAGTGAGACTGCAAAAGCACCTGGCTATGCATCATAGCTATCATGAGGAATTTGATGATGATTTTGAGGAGAGGTGATGGGTCCAATAAAATCCATAGATATACTCTGAAGCAATTTAAACTTGTTCTTTGTAGCCATAAAACTTTAAAGGCCAATATTTGAAACAGGTGGGGTGCCTACTAAAAACAATCCCTAATTGTTCCGGTTTATTTTTATCTTACTGAAGTATCCAAACATGTTCCTAAACATGCAGGATTTAAACAGCTCATTGTTATGTGCTCCTGGAAATGTATTTGCTGTTATTCCCTCTGGTTTTCAGTGTGATCACAGGTAAATGATCTAACTTGTCATGACTCAGAGTCTAAATCTGTGTTGTAAAGATGGCATTGCCTATCATCCCAGGATAGACTCTGGTGCCCACATGTTATATATGCTGACACCAGTGCCAAAGTCAACGTGCGTCCATGTTATTGTAGGTTGTGATAGCTGTGGAGAGGAATTTATGTATAAAACATGGCACTAGCAAAGATCAATGACACATTCTAAAGTCCCTAGTTGTGAGCGTACATATGTCAGATACTGTACTTGGGAATATAAGGGGTCTAGAAAAGTGGTCTGTTATTTCAGGAAGCTCCCCTACCATGCTTATAAGATGCAGGAAATTAACTAAAGTGCAACCGAAAAAACAATAACAATTGATCGTTGCATATAAAATTTAGTATGTTTCAGGCACCACTCCAAGTACTTTACTAGTATGAATGCATGCAATCTACAAAACTCCATTTTACAGGGGGAGAGACTGAGGCAGAAATGGTAGGCCACTTGCCCAAAGGTTCTCAGGTTTATGCACTGAACCTCTACATTGCATTACAGAATGAGGGGAAAGAGAATTTTTTTCATTTAGGACTATACAGTCCCTTAAATTAGTTTCTGTGAATTGTGATGGTCTACACTGCAGGCTTCAATGAAAAGCTTTTAAAAATCACTTGTAGGGATGAAGGATACATCACTTGCATCTTCCCCTTCTAGTCTCTTAAGCTTGTGTTGACTGCAATAACAATTGTGACATTCCTTTTAAAAGATTTTGAACTTAGCCTCTTGTTCATTCTGTAGAAAGCCATTTCTAACCCATTAGAGTTGGATTCTTAGATACTTGTCATCTCTGCTTAGACTACCAAGTACTTTTCATATTTAAAAGTACAAGATCTGTTTAGCATTACACTCTCCTCTGAAACACTCCCTAATAGGTGTTTTTAACAGTGAGTTACAAAGAGGTGGGGGTTCTCATATAATTTATTCCCTTCAGTGCTATTCTAGTCTGTCTCACCTTATCCCATCATCCCATCATCCCATCCTATCCTGTCTCACCCTACCCCATTCCATTCCATTCCATTCCATCCCATCCCATTCCATCCATCGCATCCCATTTCATTGCCCCATTCCATCCCTGTTTGTCTACTGTTTATTCAATTCAAGTTTATTTATTGGTTCCCTTTCCTATCAGAATGTTTTTTTCTTGAGTTTGTGCATATGCTCTAGTATTTATTATATTGTGTGCAATCAAAAAATTTAGAATGCACTAAATATTTTATTTTATTTTTTTACCAATATCTGCTTTATTATTATTATTATTATTATTATTTTTTTACATCATTTCAGTCCCTGGGGGTCATCCAACACCATCAGAATGTTGATTCTTTCCTTCACAGAAGTCTAACTCTGAGTAGGTTAAATTGCACTCTATAGTTCTCTGAATTGGGTCACGGTTCTTGGGCTAGCCTAGGTTTGATCCTCAGCACATTTTCTTTTACCATACCTTTGTTAATATAAGTCACAGACTTTGGAGAAAGTGAGGTACTTACTTTAACATTTTGATCTTTAAGTCCCTCAATTGTCAAGTAGGGATAATTGTAAGGAAATCAATAAAACAATAACTGATTATCATAGTGCCCTAAACACTCATTAATGCAGATATTATGATCAAATATTGTCATAGTTTTATAATTTTATATTACTTAAGATATAAGAATTTTATTAAAATACATTATTTAGTGTCTATGTTAATTACAAATTAATAATAATGCTCAGAAATACATGTAAGAATTGTCATTATTGTGTAGGGGCTACTGTTTGACATCTTATAAACATTACCATTAGAAGGGGTTTCTGTATCAAATAAAAGTTCACTGCCCTGAAATTTGTATCTGTCTCAATTACTGTCATCAGGGGGTACCAAGAGAGATACAGAAAATAATCTTTATAATCCACCTTAGTACTGGAAAATCTGTCCTCCAACAGAACCAAAATGAAATAAATAATTTTCATTGTGCAAAAATTTTCAGTGTGCAAAAAATTTGAAAATCTTGCCTGTCTTTTCTCAGATCTAGGCGCTATATTTTATTGTCAGTTACATATATATATATATATATATATATATATATATATGAGAAAACAGACTTGGAGAATATAGTGATTTTTAGGACAGTAGTTGGTAAAGTGTGAACTTTAAAAGTCTACTGGTAAAAATAAATCAACAAAGCAACAAGTAAAACCTTATACTCTTTCTGGTATGACGTGTGGTAATGGGTACTGTAGTATGGTATAGTGGAAAGTACAAAAGAACTGGGTTATGGTTCAATTTTCCAATAGCTGTTTATCACTTTGAACTTGGTTTTCTTCTCTAAAGAAGGACAACAATCCCTTCTGCACGTAATTGATGTGAAGGGTTAGTGATGCACTGTATGTAAGGTCTGGACCCATGCAGAGACTGTCCTTGAGGCTCTCATGGCCTCTGCCTTGCTGAACTCTAAAATATTTTTTTAGTTCACTGGGAAAATTCCAAATCTACCATTTATCCAAACATTTATCTCAACCACCCTTCTTTCTTTAGAAATCATGACAAGTATTTGTAGTCATTCCTTATCCCTTCTCCTCAAGGATATTTTCTTGACAATCCCCATTAGAAAATAAGCACAGAGTAGGTTCCCAGAAATGCTAATTTGATGATGGATGGTCTGCTTTCACCCTGGATAAAGAACACCCTGGCCTACATATTTCCTTGCACATAATAAAGAACAGTGATTCATTGATGGGCAAAGTAGGTATCATCTGCTCAGTGTCTAGAATAGGGCCATGGTGGTCTGCTAAATACTGTGGTTAATAAACCACCAGAATGACCTCAGTTAATCCTCTTTCCTCAATAAAGATTGTTATAGATGTTCCAAGATCTGGTTGACACATTCCTTGGCTGTTAAGGAACTAATGAATTTCATAGAAACAGAGAAAACAAGCATAAATAGTGAAGAGGCCATGAGAAAAGCATTCCAAATCTGCAGAAATCTGCCTCCAAAATCAACAAAACTCCACTTTCCCTCAAAACAGTTCAGATGTATGAGAAAGGTCCCAGTCTGTGGGGAGTGTCATAGCAACTAAGTTTATGATCCATCATCCATCATTACAATTCAGCATTGGTTTCTCTACAAATGTCTTTTCTTTCTATTCAGTTTCTTGTCTTGTTTTTGTTTATAACCCCGTTGCCACTCTCAGTGAATGAATACCTAGACTCATGGATATTTCAATAACCTTTTGATCTCCTGTTCTGTATCTTTTCCAATTTATACACCTCAGCTCTCATTTGTCACTTAGAATATAATGTTTTATCATATTTCTTTTTACTGGCATTGACTTGTCACCATTCTCTGCATTTTACCTAAAATTACCTTTAGGTCAGTGGAAGAAGTCCTATCTGGTTTACCTCCTGGTACAGCTTTTAACAGATTGTGGAACTTATAACACATGGTTAATAAATAATTTCCCAATTCACCTTGATGACCATGTCTTTAACATTATTCACTTTCCACTCTCTTTGTTATAATGATTAAATATCTGGGTGTTATACTTGATGTAGTCTAGAATTACCTTGCTTTGGAACTTCAGAAAAAAATACCAGAAACTCACACAGAATATAAAGACAGACACTGCTATTGTTATATGACTACTGTTAGAGAGTACTAAAACTACACTAATCATGTTAAATTAACTATTTTCCCAGCTTTATTGAGATAAAATGGACATAAACATTGCATCAGTTTAGTGTACAATGTGATGATTTAATACACTGTATTGCATAATAATGTTAATTAACCTATGTTTTATTTCACTCAATTACTCTTTTGTTGTTTTGGTGAGAACATTAAAGTTCTACTCTTACAACAACAATTGTTGAGTATGTAATATGATATTGATAATTAGAGTCATCATGCTCTATTTTATATCCTGAGAATTTATCTTAAAATTGAAAGTTTGTGCCCTTGGACTAGTGTAATCTCCTTTCCCTAGCTACTGCGATTATACTCTGTTTCTATGTGTGATATTTTTAGTTTCCACATATAACACACTAAACTCTTCATGAACCATAGTGTGTGATCAAAGAATTTAAGTCAAGGAGTGTTTTAGACTTCTTATCTATTTCCCAGGTCTCTGATCTAGTCCTGGAATTAATACTTTCTTACTTGGACAGTTTTCCTTTTCCTACTCTATCATACCTCTGCCTTATTTAGAAGTTCTCAGTAGTACTTACCACCTTTAAATTAATTTTAAAATCTCTGTTCTGGCATTTAAGAACTTTTAAGATCTAGCCCCACACTATATTTCCATATTTATAATTTAATATTTTCCTTACTAGTCCTGTCTTCTAAACAGATCACAATCCTTGCATTGAATTTTACTTAATACACATTGCTTGGCCAACTTATATCTTTGCCAGAAAGTGTCTATCTGATTTATCTTGAATGATCAGTCTTACATTGACATATCCTTTCCTGACAACATCACCAGTAATGAATTCTCTAAATGCCCATATAGTATGCTCAAACAATATTTACCACCTTCCACCTGGAATTTAATACATAGTTATGAACACTCATTTGTAATAGAATCTATGATGAGAGAGTAATCAGTTTTCAAATAAGGAAATACAATATACCAAACATGATGATACGAGTGAAAAAAAAAAAAAAAAGCAAAACGAAACATGTGAGCTCAGAAAAGGTTGGTCTAGAGCTGCCTGGAGGAAATCAGAACAGTTGAAGTTGGGTTCCATCTTAAATGATATTTGGGGATTAACCAGATGTATGAGATGGAGAATTAAGTAGAGGCAGAGAGTCTCTCCAAAAGCTCAGATGGAGGGTGTCGGGTCAGAAAAGGCACAGGCATTGGAGAAATTCAGGTATATTTGAGCAAGGCTAAATTTAACTCGTTTTAACAGGGTAGGAAGTGCTGAGAGAATAACAAGCAAAGTAAGAGGCCAGTCAGGTGGACAGGGGCTATTTTTTACCTTGCTAAGGAGTCTGGAGATCACCGTGTGAGTTGTCATATTAACAATTAGGGAAATTGCAAGATTGGACTGTGGATTAGATTCAGCAATAAAGTAGAAGGATGGATTGAATTCACAAAGGAACTGTATGCAGCCTGGTTGAGGATTCACATATGATTTGTCTTTATATTTCCCTATTGTGCTCAACATATTACAAGGTATGTGGTTTACATACAAGTAATATTTGTTAAGATGTAAGAGAAAGGAGGTATCCACTTTTGAAATAGAATATAAATAGGAGAATATAATGACGTTACACTTCATACTTCACCTGAATGGCTCAGGTCACACAGGTAGAGGGCATTTTCTAGCTTCCTGAACCTGTCAATCCACGCTTCACATTCTTCAGATCCATTGATCATCACTGGTGTCACAAAAGGCTGGGAGACAGGCCTGATCTTCAAAGTGCTCAAAGGTTCATTGGGAGGTAAAGTCTCAGCAAGAGGATTTTCTGGTTGCAGCAACTCTTCTGGTGTTTTCTATTGAAATGACAGAAATCTCTTACTGGCAACTCATTACATGTCAGAGTGCCTCCAATTCCTTATCCAAAGATGAGGCTACACAACTTGGAAAATTATTGATGATCTGGTTTAGTAAAGCTGGTAGAATGCATTTCAATCTTGAGCACCATAAGACCATATCTGCCAAGTTTTATGGGACATAAAATAGTATGTTGATTTATTTTCTTAAGAGAAAGGTGAAATCATGATTTTTGTTCAGTTTGCTATTCTTATTTGCACAAAACAAAGGCTTTTGAGCAAGCTGACTGTTTCATGGTATTGTCCTCTCTTTTATACCAGTGGAATCTACAGGGGATGATCTTCAGATAATACTGATATTGTCATATATTATCCCAACCTGTTGTTGGGAGAACTTCTGAATCATGAGTGTGAGGTCTTGATAGTGACTGAAAGAATAATGACATTAGCTCAGGCTCATGGACTTTTTTATATGAACCATAAAGCCATAAAGCACCCCTCACTTTACCTCTCTGGTTCATTTAACAAAGGATGCAGTAGCTGTCCGGTAAGTGGAAGTGACTTACTGAGACCACATAATGAATGGTAAACACAAAACTGGAACCACAGTTGTGGAGTTTGTTCTAACTCATAACTCCATTTTCATTATAAGATAAAATGATTTAGAACAAACAGACAAATGAATGTGAGACATTCTGTCACCTATCAAGAGAGGAAATCTATTATTTGTTATATCTAACTCCACTTTTCTAGGAATTGTCCCCTTGTGGAGCCACATTGCTGCAGAGAGTACAGTATGTTCTAAATGCATAGTGCAAGACTGGGCGTCTAGTATAAAAAAATATGTTAAAAACCCATTGTCCAGGAATTTTGGAAATATATGTGAAAGAAAAAGACTGAGGTAGATAGAGATCATTTTCACATGAATCTGTGAGAAGTTAAAACTCATGGTGGTGGTATTTTGCTTTGTGTATCAAAAGTCAGAAAAAGCCACTCTGGAGAGAGAGAAAGAGAGAGAGATACAGGAAAGGCAGATATAAGAATATGAAGCTGACAGCAGAGAACAGAAAGACATAGGAAGTCATGATAATGACCAAATATCTGATTTCAGTTCATTGTGACACCTGTCCCTAGATAGTATGGCATGATATTGCCTTTGCAATAAATTAAATTTGTAGAGTTTATTTCATTAAATGCAACCTAAATAATACTGATATGCCATAAAATTATGCCTCTAATTTTTGTATGCCAGCCATGTTCCCTCAAAATTCAAATACCCAAGTGTATCCAGTCTTATAGCGTTGTCTCACACTTTTCATATTTAAGCTGTGAAAAACCCATAGTGTTAAAGAATAGTAATTACAAAAAGAAGCTAAAATTTTGGTTTGTTAACAAACATGGATTAAGTTGCTTCTGGGGGAACATGAAAAATTCTTTTGTCTGAAATAATAGAATGCTATTTAAAACTCAACCAATATGGATGAGTGGTAGTCAGTGACTTTTAAGATACTTTATTAAAAGAATTCTACATGGATAAAGCCAATTTTGGGAAAAAGCTGAAAGTTTTCATAAAGTAGAGTAGTGATTCTGATACTATTTAGAGCTTTGGACTGTGTTAGGTATTTGAGGAAAGCTTTAGATAACATATTCAGGCAAATAAATATTTGCATATATTTTGATGGATGATCTTAAAGATTTCCAAGATATTTTGAATTTAAGAAATTGATTCTAATTCAACATTTCTTTAGATAGTTTAACACTTTCTTTTACCATGAAAGAGAAGTCAGGGGAGCCTAATAGACCTGAATTAGGTTCAATTAAACAAGTATCTAGCATTCTGTATATTGTTTTTATACTATTCCATTTGCATTAAATTTAAATACCTAGTTTGGCACATAGTACCACCCATTTGAGAACTTGTTCTTACTTATCTTCTTTAAGTTCTGTAAGTGTCCCCCCAACATAAAACTAGAAAAATAGATTTGTTTCATGTATTATGCCTTTGAGCTATTCCCTGTATTGCAGAAGTCTTTCTTGTCACTTGTGCTTTGATTGGTTGGGCTTCTGTTCATCCTTCAAGACCCAGGTGATGTTTCATTTTCTAGGAGAAGCTTTCTCCAATAGCCCAAGACTGTTGAGGGATGATTCACTATAGTCTCTTTATCACAGCAGTGATCACTGAATACTATAATTATCTGTTGGACTATCTCTTTCCTCTACAGAGCTTTGGACTGGGATTGCGAGATAGCCATTTATGTAGCTTCAAGGTTTAGTTATTGACTGGCACATAGGTCATCAAGACATCTTTACTAAGTGAAAAAAAAATGAAGGAATGAATGATTTTCTCTGGGACAACAGTAAATCTCTGTTGTAACTCTCCCTTCTAGAAAGTGGGACAATAAATGCTGATTATACAGGAATGTGAGAAAAAAATCAATTATTGTAGGGATGGAGTAAAATCCTTAAACAAGAAGCAACATATAAAAGAGCAACTTTTTTTTTTATAATCTTATTCACAACAGACTTAACACTCAAGGAGAAAAGCATTTGCTGTTGTTTCTTACATGGTAAGAGGCTTGCCAAAATGGATACTATTTTCTAAAATATTTCAAAGTGTGAAGTGCATGAAGAAGCCTCCCATCATTTTAAGATGAATTATGTTCTAATCCGGGCATTTAAAAAACAACAACAACAGAAAAATTCAGGCTGTTTTTCAATTCTGTCTGCATCTTCTCCTGGCTGAGTGCTGAGAATATTAAAATGGTTTTAACTGCTTGCCAATATTTTTTAAACTAAGAAGCCCATTACATTTTAAAATGTGATGTCTGGGGAAAAGGTCACCCTCAGTTTCTGGAAGTTGGACTTAAAATAAGTCTTTTAACCAAACTTTATTTTGAAGCAGTTTGTAGATGGGTCACAGGCTTTGGAAGATAGAACTGTATTGATGCTACAAGTTGGTTTTTTGGGGCAGGGAGTAAAACCCAGTACCAAGAGGTTTCTGGTTGCAGTAGCCAGCTGGGGAAGAAGAAACCCACACTCCCTGCTTCCCTTCTCTGCAGGAGGAGGGTCTCCCAGGCAAAGAAAGTCACATCAAGGCAATGGGGGAAAATCAAATGCCCAGAGGGTGCCCCCCAGCATACCCCACTCCAGTTCTTTTTCAATCTCAATGGACTCAGAAACATACTGTGTGTCCAGTTCTGCTTTGAGACATCTTGGGAACTTCAGGGGACACTGGATTGGCCAGGGTTTCCTTTTTATTCTTTTCTGGAAAGAAAGAAAAACAGAGGGACTTAGTTTGTTCTCCTCAGTTAAACATGCACACACATATACACCCAGGCAAAGAAAATACTGAAGCTCTAGCTTTGGGGTCAGCAATGTTGGGTGATGGGTATATAGGACTGGCCAGGAAAGATTTATTTCCTGCTTTGATGGAGCTCGCAAAGGGGGGTAGGTGTCAAATAGCGACTCAAGATTATTATTTAATTGCAAACTACCATAAGGACAGCAAAGGAATCTATGAAAAGATTTTACTCTATTTTGGGGTAGGGCGGGAATGGCAAGGGGTTGGGGATGGCTGCAGTTTGGGGGATGGGAGCAGGCATCTCCCCATGATTCTGCCTTGTAACAGTGAAGCAGGCCCTGCTGCTTCTCTTATTACAAGTGTGTACTTGGAGGAAAAAGCAACACCTTTATATTCTTGCTTCCTTTCTCCTTTCAGTGGTGAAAGGTCTTTTTTTTTGGTAAGAGACTTGAACAGCATTCCTGACCCAGGGATTCTACTGCCCAGGCTACTGCCCTCATGAACAGAAGACTTTTTTTTTTTTAAGACACGAGACCCCAAGAAATCTCCAAATGTTTATTGTGGGTGTCATTCATTCATCACAGTGTCTTCTACAGGACTTGGCACCTTATTCATTTTGCTAATATGTGTGATGACCATGGAACACAGCTTTTTGGGAACTTCAGCTTTGGTATTTAGCATATTCAAATACATATTGCACATTCTTAATTAGTAAATATTGTATCTCATTACGTTTAAACAGAAGGTAGATGGTGGCTGTAACAGAGGCTCTGAAGTCAAGTGTCTTGGGCTTGAGTACTGACTCCTTAGCTGTGAGACCTTAGGCAAATTATTTGTTTTCCTTGTGTTTGTTTCCACTTCCATGAAACAGCGATAATGCCCCCTATAGGTCATGTGACGATGAATTGGAGCAGAAAATGTAAAGCAAGTGTCTGGAACACAGCAATTGCTCAGTTGTTAATCTGACAATGCTGTCAATGTAAAATGTTTATAGAAACACGTCAGAGTAAAGAACTTTTGCTAAACCTTTAACATTGCATCTACAAGTCATTACAAATTTTTTTCTTAGTTTTTTGATGGAGAGGAAAATGTGTTTTTTTATACTAAATAATTTATTTATACATAAATTTCACATCTTTGTAATCCCTGGGGTTCGCCCACTGCCTTCCTTCTGTGACTGTTCCCACCCTCTCCTGCCCTCCCCTGCAGCCCCTGTACACAGCATTTAGAGTAAGTACTCAGGGTATAATCATTCTCGACTAAATGAATGACCATGTGCTCTAATTTGGAATTTGGAAAATAGAGTCACTGAATATATAATTCTGTTTCTCCAGTTCCTTTTCAGTTCCTTGGAGATGGAGGGCTTTTTCTCCACATTTCTTTATCTTCCCATACCTAACCCAGATGCTACATAGAGTAATAGATGCTTAATGAGGATACTGATGGCAGTGAGCTAGGATAGCCCCTTCCAGGGAGAACGAAATTAATCCACTGAAATGTTTAAGTTGTCATGGGAACCCATCATCACCCAGTAGCACTGGTCCTTGTTTATTTCATCTAGCATGCGAAGGAAAAGTTTTCTGTCTACTGCATGTGAAAAAAGGTTCAATTTTTTCTGAGTCATACAACCCAAATCATACATTTTGTGAGTTAAAGGGATTCTGAAAGCAGAGGATGGCCCAGAGGCTGAAGATCTTGAGAACTTTCTATTACTGGTTATAAATACTTGGATTCTCATTTTGCCAATTGTGAAAAGGGAATGATACCAATGATATGCATAAAATCTATGCATTTATCCAATGATAAAATCTCTATGTTGTAGAGATTTTAAATATGCATTTATCCAATGATAAAATCTCTATGTTGTAGAGATTTTAAAAACATTATAAAATACCTCACACAATAAAATGTTTAATACAAGATGTAATGCAATCATCCTGCTTGTGACGTCAATTGTACAGCAAGCATCAGGCTCTTGTTAGGTTCTTTATTGGTTCTAGCAGTTACACAGACAAACCAGGTAGGACAGAGTCCAGGATGCGGGGGATTAGGGGGTCCTGGGAGGCAAGTGAGTCTCTCAACCTGTAAGGACTCTTCTTCTCTGGCCTCTTTTGCGAGTTCTCTTCTCTCAGCTCTCTCTTCCCACATGTTCTCTTTGTATGCTGTTACGTGCTCTCCCACCCTGGGGTAACACTGCTTTCTAGCCTTTCCTCCCAGGTCCAGGCGTGCTCACTCATATGCATTCATACCCCCTGGGCTCAGGTGTAAACACAATCCTGGGGAGGGCACAATACCACAGATATTGATCATAAGGGCTACACAGCAGAAGGGCAAAACCCTGAAAACTCATTTACTCTACACAGGCATTATTCATTATTGTGTTACTATTATGATTATTATTATATGACCCAGAGCAAATCTGCTTTCCCAGAGGAGAGAAATTAACATTAATTACAATGTGACAGGAATTGTTAGGATCCTTTTAGAATATGCTCTGGAACCTAGACTTTTTTCTTATCCAATTTTCCTCTCCTGATTGCCCTTCTAAAAGTTCCATTAGGAGAAAATATATGCTAGTCTCCCTGTTTTGTTTTTGGGTTTTTTTTTTAGTTTCCCTTTCTCCTTAAGACCTATAAGCATAAAAAAGGTAATGGTTTGCACATGCAAAAATTGTTTCAGAAACCCAAAGCAGATCTAATATTTTCCTCCCTAACATAGCAGAAAGGATAAATAATAACCATCTGTCAAGTCTGTCAGTTGAAGATTTCTTATGGAAGGAAAAGAAATGAAAGTGGCTTCTAGAGATTTCCAGGTGTTGGAAAGACCAAGTTTTACAGGACATCCAATGGATTTGGTAGTTAGGCAGCCCTCTCACCCCCTACCTCCTTATAAATGACTTGAAATCAGTGGTCCTCAGAGCTGGTTACATGTTAGATATGCCTGAAGAACTTTAAAATTGCCAAATCTTGGACGCCAGATCAGAACAATTAAATCAGAGTCTCTAGGGGTAAGAATCTAACTCATCCCTGTCTAGGGGTGAGAATCTAACTCACCCCTATGCAAATGAATATAATGAATTGCTTAAGTAATTCAAAAATAAAGTCAGGCTAGAGATAACAAATGATCTAAACAAACAACTGATCTCATTAGACTTGATGAATGAAACATTTGTGTGAAGGAAACCAGTGTATTTCAAATATTTATATATGCCAGACACTTCTTAGATTTGCCTTCTTAATCTAAAGAATAACACCATGAAGTAGAAATTAATTCCATTTAGCAGGTGAGAAACTGAGGCAATGAAAGCCTCAGTCACTTGCTAGGAAAACAGAGTTAGGATTATACTTGAAATTATAACTCATTCATTCAACAAATATTGAATGTATGCTCTAGACACAATGATATAACAATGAGCAAGAAAGACTCTTCTTACTCAGTGTGCATTCTAGTGCTAAAGGCCAAGAAATAGATACGAAAAATAATGTCAAGTAGTGGAAAGTGGCATAAAAATAACTAAGATAATTACAGGGCAGAAAGAAACAGTAAGTTACTATTTTAGGTGTGGAATTCACAAAAAGTTTCTCTGAAATGAGATATAAATAGAGCTCTGAGTGAGGAAATGAGGGAGAAAGTCCAGAAATATATGAGGAACAAGTATTAGCCAGATCAAAGGTTTTGAGGAGGAATGTTTGATATACTCAAAAAAAGAGCTGAAAGGAGAGCTTAGCTGATGCAAGACAAGAAACAGGGAGAGGTGGGTTAAGTATTCACAGAGTTAAGGTGCCTTTTGGGCCTGCCACATGAATTGTATAGATTGAGCTGCGTATATCTTAAAGAACTTCATGAGAGAATATTTCATGATATAATCTTGGAGAGTAAAGCCTTTTGAGACTCAACTGGCCTATAAGAATAGTCATTAAGCAATTTCTACTGCTATTTTTCTTTACTGTTAAGCCCTTTGTATTTCTAGGAGCAACCGGATGAAACCCAAGAAGCAAATCCTTCAAGCTAAAAGTAGATAGATTCAACAGTAGGTCTGGGTTATGGGCATAATTTTAAGTAACAAAATAATAGAACTAACCTGTCAGCAAAGCAGATGGCAAGTCAGAGGAAGCTCTGTTCAACAATTCAACAAATCTCTGCCATCTATGCAAGAAAAGGAAACACAATATTGGTGATTAATATCATTGTTCTGAAAAGGTGTGCAAAACATTCAAAGTTTATATTGCTGATGAATGTGAAGTAGTTTTTTGATACCTGTGTCTTTATGATGCAATATAGAAAAGAGAAGCCACCTCAGTATGTTTACCAGAAAGGAATTTAAGGATTAAGGGCCAACAGGATTTTTTACAAGGTCCAGTAGAAAGGATGTTGGTGTCTGCTGTGAGACTAAGGGTCAGGCCTCAGAAGATATCTAGAGATCAGGGAACAAAAGGAAGTTCTGGCTTATGTCTTGGTTGTCTTGACCATGAGGTTGATGACTAGGCAGTCAACATATTTTAGGTACTGGAACAACTGATGCTTTTCAGGGTATGGAGTGCTACTGTAGTATTTCACTGATAGATCTTACATCAATCCCCAAAACCCAGTATTATTGGAGTTATGGGAAGTCTTCTTTTTAATCTTCCCAACTGAAGGAAATATTACATCACAGGAAAGAACACAGAGGGGGATAGAAGTGGTGCTTACTGCAAAAAGACAATATTTTAGTGAAGTGTTTAAGTAGAAGTTGCATTTAGCAAGTGCATAAGAAAATGAGTCATTTAAAATTTACAAGTACTTAAGGAAAATTTGTATAGTAAAACAACATATTTACACCCATCCTCTATATGCAACTATGTTCTTCTCTAGGATAATGAACTCCCATACCCTTCCCTAGTCAACATTGTAACTTACCATGTGTAATTAATCCCAATCCATCATTTTCTTTATTAATCTCTTCTTTCCTTCTCCCTCTTCTACTGTCCTCTGTATCTCTAACTAAGTTTTAGTTCTGGTACTTCTGGAATTTTATTTTACCCTGTATCCTTTAAAATATTTATTATTGCTTAGGTTAGTAAAAAGCATTTCTGTTGCTTGCAAAAAAATCCCTGCAACTCATAAGAAATTTTATCTCACCCATCAGAAGTCAAGAAAATATCAGGAACAGGTTGTGAGAGGTACATCTTTGGTTTTTTAGATTTCTAATGTCATGTGATTTGGTTTCGTTTAAGTAAAAATATTCATTATATTTGTAAGATGTATAATTTGTTTGTTCTGCTTTTACCTCACAAAACTTTCCTCTACCCACAGTTACAAATCAGAAGATTAAAAAATGGTCCGTAGAAAAAATATGGAAATATGAGTATAAGTCATGTCCCTTTGGCAGCAGAACAGACAAAGCTTAGGTATGCAGAACCACAGACCAGATAAGATGGTGATTGTATCAGTTGATGAAGGCATAGGCAGGGATGGGAAAGATGACAAAGTACCACTCTTAAGAAATATTAAGTCATTTAAAGATGTGCTATTGGAAAAGATCTGGAAATGAACTGCAGTAGAAGCATTTACTGTCTCCTCTACTTCCTGCAGTTTCTTCCCAGAACATCTTAGGAGGGTCATCTTAGGCAGGGTGCTCCTGCCTAGAGCACTTCTGAATCTTTGGAAACAACAAAAAATAAATCAGATCCATGGTATTTACTCACTGAGGATTTTTTAAAAGAACTGTTAGGAGCTATCAAACAGTAGGAAAGGCCTGTAGACAAAACAGCACTAGACACACTTGCCCCTTCTTGATTACGTGCTAATGGTAGGGGAAGGAAACTGTGGGAACTTGGCACTGGGCACCACCTGATTTAAGTAGTGATAAAACTATCGTGACCACTAAAATCGTTAAGGCTCTTGATATACAATATTTTCTTTCTTTTATCTTGACCAGTGTTTTAATTTTGCTCTATTCTTCCCAAACTTGCTGGGCCTCTTCCGCCCCTTTCCTGTGATTTCTCTAAGACTTGTGGCATGCTTTCAGATCTCAGCAGCCACACTTTGGGTCAACCCTGTTTCCCTGGGCACTTGCCCATAAGAGGGTGGGTAACTTTGGGTCTTTAATTGGAAACTATTTTAATGATATTCCTTCTCTCTACTACATACTAATTGAATTAAGGTCCTTTCCTATTGATGATATAACATGCACTAAGCATGCATGGTGTTTTTCTGAAGATGGAATAACCTATTTAGAGCAGGCAGGTTTGAGGGGGTCCTGAGGTGCCCCTCAGCCTGCCTGCTCATACATTGATCATATGAGGACACAGCAGCAAGTCAGAAGTAGAAGCTTCAAGAGGCCAAATCTACTAACACCTTGAACTGTATAGAATTGATGTGTTGCTAAATGCAGCTCTGGATTTGAAGAGCTCCACATCTCTTGCCCTTTTCTCCAGGATCTAGGAGAGAGTCAGGTAAAATAAATGTAGCATGAGAATGTAGTAAGGTAAATTTCTAGACAGTCAACAGCCTATGGGATTCTGTTGTGAGCTACTGGCAAGCTAGCACAATCCCAAAGGGTGGCACTCTTCTCTACAGTCTCCTATTACCTGCCTCCTCCTCTCAGCATACTTTGTACACTTCAGCTGGAGTTATTACAGGACTCTCAAGAGAATAGCTAGAATTATTGAAATTTTCAAATCAACAGACTTAACCTACAATTATGACCTGAACAGAGCTAGTTCTTTAGATTGATTCTGTGCTGCGTGTCTCAGATGAGCTTGTGGGGCCTCAAGGAAATAATCAGCAGAGAGATAGGGAAGAAGAGCACTTCAGATAGAGAAGAGCAGTATGTGCTAAGATAAAGCAACAGTGCAAACTGAGTTTATGACTATGGCAGACCTTTCCCAGGGTAGAGAAAGGTAATGGCTTGGAGAAGGGTGTAATCTAAGGCTGTAACATGGATTTCAGGAGATATCATTTAGCCCATAAGGATGAATCCTTATGGGAAGAAAGATTCAAAATAAGTTCAACTTATTTGACGATTTACTCAATTTACTTAAAGTCTCTGAACCTCAATTTACTCATCTGTGAAGTGGGTATAAAATCCATACCTTTGGGGCTGTTGGAAATAAGAAAAGAGATAATACATGTAGTAACTAGCCCCAAGCCTAGGGAATGTTGGTTATACAGGTGTCCTATCCTTAATCAGCAGGTTGTTTTAATCTTGTTTTTTAACTCAAGTGCTCAATTGCACCATTTTCTTTGCTTTTATCTTCTTATTCATGTTGCCTAAGTGATAAAGTTGTAGTTTTCATCCCTTCCAGTTAAGCATAGCACTTCCCTGACACACAGGCCATGAGTTCTCAAATCCAGACAAAAGTATTCTTTTTCCACTTGACAGATGAGAAAATTAAGGTTAAGAAATATTCATTACTTTCTCAAGTTCCAAGAAACAGTAGATTTTAGAGACAGGATGTCCATCTATGTCCCTGTGATTCTAGAACTTATGCCACCTTCCTCCATGGTTGGGGATAGTGGGGTGGCAAATGTGGTAAATCAGGAAGAATTCATTTCATAAAACCTGAACTCCTCTGAATAGCACTTACCCCTGGAATTTAAAAGCCCACCCCCTCATCTCACCCTGCCACCTTTTCTAATCTCCTAAATTCTGGGGGCAAGGGCAGCAGTTACTAAACTGTTTTAATCTAGAATTTACTGTTCAGCAGTGAGGAGCTGTACACAGCAAGGTGGAGCTGTATCCTCAGGCAGTTTGCCTAAAACCCCTGGGCCCAGTTGGTATTCAATAAGCTTCTGAATTTCATAGGACTCTTGGGAGAGTCAGTATAGTATATTAAAAACCAAGACTATGAAGCTAGAGAGTCTGCATTGGACTCAGCCTTGTAAAATAATTTATCAATTGCATATTGGATTAAGCACCTCTGTGCCTCAGTTTCCTCATCTGAAAAACAATAGTACCATTCTTATGGGGAACTTACACAGAGTAAGAGAGTTAATATTTTTTAAGCACCTAGGACATTGCTTAGAAAAGAGTAACTACCAAATAAATGTTGACAGCTACCACCACCACCACCACCACCACCACCACCACCACCACCACCACCACCACCACCATCACTACTACTACTACTACTACTACTACTACTACTACTACTACTACTACTACTACTACTACCACCTCTGCTGCTACTACTACTATTACTACTACCACTATTCTCATCCCTCATGAATGATGGGGTTCTGAAAGAGAAGACTGGAATTAATGAATTTTAATATCAGGTCTGGTGTCTAAGACCCAACCACTGGAAAGATCCATGTCACATCTCTCATAGCTTACTGCTAACAATTTTCCTATTCCCATTAAAAAGTAATTGCTGAATCAAACACCTCCTGTTTCCTTTATCGCTTAAAATCCTCTGGTTGTCCCTGGGATTATCAAACCAGTCTTTTTCAACCTAATTGCACTCTGAATAATGGGCCAGATGTGTATGATAAGTCATACTTGAGGCTGTGTCAATTGCTCCACTCTATTTATGAAGCTTCCATAGCAGCTTCATTATTTATCCCTCCCCCCTACAACACACAATTTGGCTTGTGTGCCTGTACTTTAAACTGGGTTTGAAGCATTTAATTTTGCCAATACAATTTTAGAGTATTAGTTTGCCTCCTGTTCTCTCTCTGCCCTCCTTAATTACCATTTATTGCAAAGTCACACAGAAACATTAAATGCTAATTCTGACTTACATGTTCCTGGCCAAAAACAGGGATAATAATTTCCCTCCAACACAACCTGAACTCATTTTACATAAGGGTGATTCAGAGTAGAGATTTGAAATCATAATCAAGTCTTTCTCAAAATCGCCTTACCCTGGCAGTAATTCACTAATGTCTCTCTCTGCTAATTGGTAGGCAAATGGCAAAAAACAAAATCTCAATGTTAATAAAAAAAAAATAACTTTGCTACAGTGTTCAGGAAATTGCTCCTCTCATCAGCACTTGGAACGTGACAGTTTAAGAAGGGAACACAACTCATTTTATTTGGTTAGATGGGGGCTAATCCCACATCACCATAATCCCTCCTGATGTTTTATTGATTCTAAAGGACATTTAATCAGGAAGCAGCTCAGCACTAGAATCCTGCTAATTAGTAAGCAGCCACATTCCAAATGGGTTCCCAATTGAACAGCAGATTAATGGACAATATGTACTAAAATAATGATTCCTGCATTCAGCTCAGAAAATGTGTGTCTAAATTGCATCTTTAATCTCTTAAGGATATAGGTTTGCATACAAAGTCCTTAGGAGAAAGGATTTAATTCAACTGAAGCCTTAGTCAGTGACTGACTGTTAGGGATGAAGCCTGTTTATCGTTTATAAAAGTGACTCATCATTAGTTCTCATGATTTTGGTCTTTTTGAACATTTAAAGGTCAAAGGCATGTTAATAAAAAAAGGGTGTATTTTTCTGATTTACATATAAAACAATAGGAGACTGAGAATACTGATGCAATTATAAATAACTTAATGCCTTTCAGTCTAGTTGTCATTCTTCTGATTCCTGAAATCTTAAATCTGAACCACAACTTTTAATCAATATATACCTATTTGTACCTTTACTTAGCTTTAGCATGAGCTTTGATAAATGCCTTTTCTCCATGTTATATTTTGTCTGGAGGAATCCAAATTTTAGTTTATTGATTTTCTACTCATCTATTGATTTTCTACTCATCTATTGGCTTACTTTTCCGCATTTGCTGCATAGAATACATCACATATTCTAGTTTATTTTTGCCCCTTTTCCCTGTTAAAATACAAGCTTCATGAGGGAGGGGTTTTGTTTTATTCACCTCCATATTCTCACTGAATAGAACAATGTTTGGAATACGGTAATCACTTAATAAGTACATGTTAGATATATGAACAAATGGGTTCATCAGATATTTACAGTGTACCTACCATATGCCAAATCAGGAATAGAATGTGAGGGAAAACAGATTCTTTTAATATTTCTTTTAGGATTGGTCTATTGACTGTGAAACAGTTTTGCTGTCTGAGGAATTTTAGATCGATAAATTTCTTCTTTCAATACTTTAAAAACATTCTGCTTTGCTAAGACTCGCATTATTTCTAGTGAGAAGTCTTTTTTAATTTTGTTGCTCTGTCTGTAATTTGTCTTTTTCTCTTATTCTTTTAAAGTTCTTTATTTATTACTAGTTTGGTCATAATTACAATTTGATCATAACGAAGGTTGTAATTTGTCTTTTTCTCTTATTCTTTTAAAGTTCTTTATTTATTACTAGTTTGATCATAATTACAATTTGATCATAACGAAGGTTGGTATGAATTTTTTCAAATTTCTTTTATTTGAGGTTCACTGAGCTGACTTATAATGGTTTCAAAAATTTGAAAAATAAAGCTATTACTTTTTCCAATGTTCCTTTCTTTCGCCCTTTTTTTTTCTTTCCCTTTTGAGACTCCAATTTGTCAAGCATTAAGCTGTTGATGTCAGAAAGCTCAGTGAGTCTGTTAAGTTTCTGTTGATTTCTTCCCCTTACAATGATAATTCATTTTTGGATAGTGATTATTTCTGTCTTTGTTCACTTACATTCTGCATGTATAATGTGTTCTTTCTCTCAAAGGCATTTTCTTTCAGATATTTTATATTTAAAATAAACATTTTTAATAATAATTTTAGGTTCTTCAGAAAAAATGCCCCCACTATTTTCCCTTCTATCAACATCTTATATTATTGTGGTAACTATTAAAAATTATTGATCAACAGTATTACTATTAATTAAAGCCCATGTTTTACTCCAATATCCAAATATTCTACTTTTTTGGCTCCAGATTCCATCCTTTCTATCATATTTCAGTTAGTCATTTCGTTTCCTTAAGTTCTTCTTGGCTACAGTATTTCCTCAGATTTTCCTAATTACTAGTCTTCACAATTTTGAGAATTTGGATCAAATATTTTGTAGAATGTCTGTCATGATTTGTCTAAACTTTCATTCTGTTGAGGCTATTGGTTTTATGGAAAAGAAATATTTTTCATCTCTAGAAGTTTCACTTGGGTGGATCTTTCTCTCCCTACCTATCTACCTACCTACTTTATCTATCTATCTATCTATCTATCTATCTATCTATCTATCTATCTATCTATCTATCTATCTATCTATCTATCTATCTATCTATCTATCTATCCATCCATCCTCCATCCATCCATCCATCCATCCATCCATCCATCCATCCATCCATCCATCCATCCATCCATCCATCCATCCATCATTTATCTATGTCTGTCTATCTCTCTCTCTATCATCTATCAATCTATTCCATTTCATTGTATACATGATTTTCTATACTACATTAAAAATGTTGCATGTTGCACTGTGACTGACTGGTAGAAAAACATGGACTATTCTCAACCCTGTGGGAGAGCTACATTTCTCCTATCGTTTTCTCTTAATGTTTGTTTTCTTGGTCTTGGAAGTTTCTTCATGGAAGAAACTATCTCAGTGATAATTGAGGGTATCCCTTTGGAATACCCTTGACAGTATTCCTTGGAGGTATACCCTTGATGGTATATCTTGAGGATAACCCTTTGGAAATCTTGAGAGACACTCTCTGAGAACCTTTCACCTCTGGTACTCTGTACTACGCATTCTAAATTTCCCAATTTCCTGAAATTTATGCCTCTAATTCCAGGAGAATTTTAGACTCTGTTTGGACCCTGCCTTTTTGTTCAGGCAGCTGCGATTACTTCACATATTTCTCTTTTTTCAAAAATCAGTTTTGTGTGTCCTGATAGCCAATGCCTGAAAGCATTGCTTCACATATTTAACTTCTTTACTCATTTAAGATGGAGTGGCAACGTTGATTCTTGTCAGTTTTTAATAGCTAGAAATGGAAATTTTCAGCTTTGCCTTTCTTTTGACAAAAATACTTATTTTAATATAAGGAAATATTCCTTAATTCTGTCTTCACATGATAAAATGAAGGGTTTCACACGTAAAGCTTTTAGACAAAAAAGAGGGTTCTGTATTTTGTACCTGAAAGAGGGTTATGTGAACAACATGCCTACTTACTTTATTTCATCATGGTAACCCAAACCTTGATGGCTAAGCAATGTTTCTAGGAAGCTCAAAGTCAGATACAATCCATGCTTCCCACATATAGCTCTGACCTACAAATAAAAAGGAAAATTTTATTGCAATTAAGATTTTAATTTTCCTACCATAATTGGAATCTATATAATTGAGAAAACAGTAATACACAGAAATGTCATTCAGGAAAAGAATTTCTAACTGAATGCTGACCAATAGTGAATCTTTTATTTTGTTGACATAGTAGTAATATTTCATTACTCAGAAGTCACTGTACTTTAAAATGCTGATCTTGCATTTTGTCAGTCATGAAATAGGTGATCATCACCTAGAAGTTATATGTACTTGAGAGGGAAATGACCAAATCAGGTAAAGGTACTTAATGGTATGGTTTTGGATGGAAGCTAGACTTTAGTGGGGATTATATGTAGCATGTACTGATGCACAACTATAATACTTTATACCTGAAATGCATATAATGCTATGAACCAATATGACTTCAATAGAAATGGAGAAATAATTAAATTTAAAAAGAAGTTATATTTTATCATGTAAATACATTGCAAATTATTTTGTATAGCTAGTTTGACTTAAAAATCAAGCTTATTATATTAATGAGGCTAATAATACTATCAAAATTTGAATGTATGAGGATCCCAAGACTTAGAGATATTAAGGGACTTCTTACATGTTTGACAAGTGATGAAGCTTAGTCTAGAAACCCAGTGTTCATTAAATGTTCACTGGATCAATCAGTGCAGTATCATTGTAGTTTCTCAACTGATTAATCCTGAGTTCAGCTGACAAACTAGTTCTCAGGTTGGTCGGTGGTAATTCTTAGATTTGATATGTCAAATTTTATGGTGTGACAGCAGGTGTAACATGTTTAGTACTATGTTTAAACATATAGCATTTGAAATGAAACAGAACCTATACTGAACACCAGTATGTATTCACTGCTGTGGGGACACCTGTTTGACCTCAGGAAGCTTAGTTTTTCTATGTTCAATTAATTCATTCATAAATAAGACTAGCATTTTCTCTTCCTAGCATTCTGTGACAATTACATGAGAAAACAAACAGAATCATGCATGGTTTTAGGTATTTGACTAATGTGGAGGGAGGGAGAGAGGGGAAGAAGGAGGAAAGTAAGGAAGAGAAGGATGGAGGGATGTTGGAATGGATGAGGGAGGGAGGGAGGTTGGGAGGAAGGAAGGTTGGAAGGGGGAGAGGGACAGAATTTGAGAGGGAGGGAGGGAGGGAGGGAGGGAGGAAGGAAGGGAAAAAGGAAAGAATAGCTTTAAAGTTTCTGACCTGAGCAGTAATTTATCCACTAATTAGAGTTTCTCTACAAGATAGTGGCCTATTGCAGGGTGGAATTGTTTTTCATTCATTTTCCTATAACCATAGCATAGCAAAAAAACACAAAGGATCAATAATTGTGGAATAAATGAATACATGGATGAATAAAGGAGTGAATGAATGAGTCAAAGACAATGAAGAGTGGAGTGTATATGGCAGAGGCTAGCAAAAAATAAGCTTAGAGAAATAAAAACTAGTCATGTTTTGTCATTTTACTCCATAAATACAAATCAAATAATTCTCATGGTTAAAGCATATTGATACATTTTTAAACATCAATATTAAGAGGTTATTCTAAAAACAGTTCCTTTACTTCTAACAACATTAAGTTTTGCTCTAGGCTAAAATGAACAGCAGATTAGAAATACATCAGGGTTCCTAGAAACAGATTGATTGATAGCTGCTAAGAACTGATTGCTGACAGTTATAAGGGAGCAATGGAAACATCTACTAAAAAAATTTAGCAGTTTAGTATTAATCAGAATTATTATAAATCTTATAAAGCATGAATATTAATAATAATGACCATTGTTTAATCAGAGAAATTTAACTACATGTAGTTCTCTTTAATACAGAATTTTTAAATCAAATATACCTGTTATTTTAAAAATGACATGTGAAATAAATATTCATTTCCCCAAATTGCTCCTTGAAAGAGTGGTGCACAGATGCTCTCTCAACTTCCTCTCTTCTCATTTATGGATCTATTTGCATTTCACCCCATCACTTGACTTAAATTGCATTTCCCAAGTCACTGGTAACCTCAAAGGTTTTGAATTTAGCAAATACTTTTCTGTTCCAACTATAGATGTTATCTTTCCATCATCTCTCATGGTTGGTCCTGCTAATCTTTTGTAGTCTCTTGCCTATTTTAATCATACTTATATCTCTTGATTATTTTTAGTTTCCTTTGTTGGTTCTATTTATTTACCTACTCCTTCACAATGAGTATGCTTCTCAGCCTTCCTGTCTCACTTTCTGTTAAGTCTTTGGGAAATCCTAACTGCTTCCATGATTTTAACTCCATGTTGAAGACTCAACTCATCTCTCAACCCAAATCAACATGCTCAAAACATGACTCACATCCCTTTTATTCATCATTCCTTCTTCTACTCCTCCAAACTACTCCTTTATTGTTTCATATCTCAGAGGACCACTGCCCATCAATTTGCTAAATACAGAAACTTAGGGGGTCATTTCTGATTCCTCCTAATTCAGAATCCATAATCAGTTAGCCACCAACAGCTACTTTCTGTCTCCTTAGTGTCTTGCATTATGACCCTGGTTGAAACCAGCATATTTTGATGTTTGAATTCTTGAAATAGCCCCTTCTCTAATTCTCTTAGTATAATGATGTTTTAAAAATTTAGATTTGTCATATCACTTACTTGTTTCATATTTAATGATTCCCTTGGGTTTTCATTATAAAGTTTGCACTCCTTAGAAATACCAGCAGTAAACTGGCTCTTACTTTCTATTCTAACCTCGACTTGAAAAGCATCTCCCAGTATATCCAATCAGCATTCATTCTCTATGTTCTGCTTATAAGGATGACTTATTGTTCCATTAAGTAACCATGCTATAGTTCTCATTTCAGTGCCATTTCACATTGCCTTTCTTAGGTAGAACACTATCCCATCTCATCTTTTTTTCTCACCTTATCTCCCATTCTTTGCCAAATTACCCCTGCTTTGCTTTTAGTGTTTGTGACAACTTCTCTGGAGAGATTTTTTTTTGTTAGGTTAGGCTTGAGTTTCTTCTCTTTGCTTAAAGTTACTACCACCACTGTATTTCTCATATAGAGTTGTGAAAAGTTTAAAATGTCTTTCCCTTAAACTATTAGAGAATGTAGGTACTGAAATAATAATCCTCAATGGTCCTTTCCTCAATGCTTTATTACAGTGCTTAGGACACATTGTGTCATCAATATATCAGAGAATAAATGACATTTATCAGAAATATGATCAGTGCATTTGAGAAAGGGATGATTTGATGTTTGTGAAAATAATTTTATAGTTTTAGTGTAGAGTGTATTGAAATAGAAACAACTAGATACAAAAAAAAGTAGGCTAACAAATGGAAAAAGAATGTCTTATTGCCCCAATCATTAGGTAAACTAGTGTCATCACCACAGAATGAACTTCATATTCACAAATCCTGCTTTCTCCAGTAAAAGTACCCCCTCCCGATGATGAGGATGTTGCATGAAATGAAGCAAAGAGTAAATAAAGGTAGATCAGTTTGCATTCTAGCTAGCTCCTCTTGAGAGGAAGGTCTGAGAATAGTTTGGGGGGGGGTTAGGGTTGTGATACAGGAAGAGTGAGTTAATGAGGTGAGAAATATTGATAGATTATGTATAAAATCTGAGCCTGCATGCTTGGGAACTTCTTAGCTTCTATAAATCTATTGAATCTATGCCTGACTTGTTAATGGTCAGCATAGTAAATACATAAATGAAATGTTGTGACTCTATGTTGTCCCAGTTTCCCTTCTGGAACTCATCACTGCAGAAAAGATATGTTACAGGAACAGAATAAATGAGTCCATGGAATAATTGATATTTGATATGCTTTTCATTGTTATTTAAGAATGGTCAACATTTCATGGATTTAAGTGACAAATTCATAGATTATCCTTTAAAACTGCATTTATCTGAGAAACTACAGAAGCTATAGATGAATACTCTAAAATCTGGGGTGTGAGGATATGGTTTTATGTTCCCTTTGGGGACAGGATATGAAGATTTCATAAGAGACTTAACTGAGCTGTGATTTTTTTTTTTCCCCTTCCACCCTAAGGATACTAACGATTATTGACCAAAAAGAAAACCCCTCAACTCAAACGGCCTTTGCTGGTAGACTCTGTCATCCTGTATCCAATAGGAAGAATGTTGGGGTGCAAATCTTGCTGCGTTCCATATCCAATGTCCCTTGGGTCTCAATTTGTCTCACATTCTAGGGAAATAGAATTCTATTTTACATGCCTCCCAGAACTGTAATATACTTTGAGTGAGTTCCAGATGTCTTAAAAGATGCCAGATGGCTCAGGAGAGGCAGACCAGCTTCAAGGAAAACGTGCCCTATTTCCTTGGATATCACCCACAAATTTAAGCTTTCAGAACCAGCTGTGGGGGAAGACAGGCAAGGTTTGTTCTGATAGTCACTGCTAAGTGCCCTCATATACTTATCTTGTTTAAAATTCTCACAGCAGACGTAGGGGAGAAAACCCAGTTTTTCTAGATGAATACTCTTAAGACTTAAAGAGTTTGATTTTCAAATAATTTTTATTCCATTCTACAACTATCATCTGAGAGCATTCAAGCTTCATTGGTAATGTTATGTACTTTTCAATCTAACCAGAAATGATATTTCTTAGTATAGTTCTGTGGATTTTCTCATCAATATAACAAAATCCATTTATGATGAGTAGAGTCTTCTCTGGTATTCATTTTCAAGTGAAACATGCTTGCATGTGCTAATATTTACAAATACACACATGCAGACCCATTACTGTGAGCTTTGCCTCTACATGGTCAGTTGATTGTAACCATAAATTGAGTTGCTTCTGTCCTACAATAAGAACCCCCTTCTTCTTATCTTTGCCTCCTTAATAAATTTACTTATTTTAAATTTTCTGACTCTCTCAATTCTACTCCCTGTACACCTAAAAGAAAGTCTTTTTCCTAATCTTTCAACATGACTTTTTTTCTTTCTGTATATTCCAATCTCCTTTACTGCTCTGCATTTCTAACTCTTGTATCCTGGACTCAAAGGATCTTCCAGATACCTTCTGCCAAATGGACTTTCAATTCTGATTCTAACATCCAACACTCACATATCTTTGACTCTCTATACTTTGAATCCCAGTTCTATCACTTATTAACTATGGCCCTTGGGTGATTCAATTGACCTCTCTGAGATTCAGATTGTCTTTATTTATTAAATGAGTATTATTTCATCTATCTAGATTTTATGGTTAGTTGTAAATAATTAACCATAAGTGTTAAGTGAGACAACATAAGTAAGCAAAGCATAGTGCTTGAACTTCCTAAGAACTCAATAAAGATTGGTGGTGACAGGTTGTTTAAATGGAATTGTACTAAAAATGGTCATTATTATTTTGCCCATATCTAAGGTAGTGTTATGACTGGAACTTGTTTGACTCAAGATGTAATGGGAATTAATGTGGTTCTGGGTTCCCTTTCATGAGCTTCATCTACACTGTTAATTAAAACTTCAAACAAACATGCCAGTCATTACCAGTAATATATCACATTAGCCCCTAAAATTTGGTGTTCCTAAGAAATGAGTATATTGCACAATGACTTCATTGGAAACTGATAGGGGACATGTGAAATGAAAATTTGGTCTTGGAAAAATATTTGTTTTTCATTGTGATGTATTATATGGTTCTTGCTACATTTGCTCTATTGTTAATGTAAAACATACCTCAATATAAATAATACCTAGATCAATTCTTCATATTTCACAGATCCTTTTCTATTTGCTTTTCTCTTTTGGGCACAAAAACAAATTTTTTAATGTGATCCACAATCTCAATACAGAACATAATTATATCTTATCCGTATGCCTGATGCCCTAAATAGCCTTTTGGAGATTAAAAACATGAACTATAATTTTCCTTACCTTGGGCAGGGGCAGGTACCCAGAGAATGAGCGATCTTCTTTCCGAAAACTCAAATTGAGGTTCTCTATGTTGAGTTTGCCACTGGTGCTCTTCAGTGCCATCTTCAAGATCTCCAACAAGGTCTGGTTCACTTCTGACTGTGAATTGGGGTTTTGGGGAGCAGCACTGCTTGGAAGGCAAGGGGACTATTAAAAGGGTGGTCCACTCAGAGCCACTGTGTGTTTTCATACAACATTTTTCATGGAGACAGTACCCTCCTTGCAAGGCCTCTGGCATCCCTGTACACTACTTTGGGGTGGCATTTGGAGATTTCATAGAATAACTCAAACCTGCTCCATTCTAGTGGGAGCTCCAGTCTCTTCTCTAGGAGGAACCCATTAATTTCACCAGAATCCAAATTTCTTTTCTTCTGGGTCGAGGGAAACACTGAAAAGTTGACTTTACTTGCTTGAACTTGCTTTCTAAAACTTGGATAATTATTGATCTTAAATCAAATTTCCAAGCTATTTATTATCACAAGCAAAACAAAGTAAAACATCCTGCCAGATCCCTATAAACTAGGAAACTTATAAAGAAGGAAGACCTGAGCCAGGTGAGCTTTCCACACCTCCTTGCCTCTGCTATTCATAGCTGGAGAAAAGGTTTACAAGCCATCATTTACTTAATGTCTGGCATATAATTGTAAGTAATTACTAAGAAGGTCTCTATAATTGATTTCAAATATGTTTAAACAACAGGTGATAAAGGGTTGTAGTCATTTATTTTATGAAACCATTTTGAAATGCTTATTCATTTAATAATTAAAGGCCTATGTTTATCTATCAAGATTTGGCACTACCTTCTCTGTGTTCAGGTTTCCTAGTTTCTATTAACTTAAATTAAATGCATTTTCTTAGAGGGACATTTTATGACATTACCCAGTCTCTACTCAGGTAAATCAGTACTGTGTCTCTAAATCTTGAACAGCCAGTTTTCTGAGATAAAGCACTTTATCTCAGGAAAAGTATTTTTTTATTTATGTGTTATGTTTTATGACACATATCCACAGGGTAAATACTCCCATGTTGGCCAATTTCAAGCTGTTACTGTACGGTCATTAATAAGGAGTGGGGGACTGATGCTTATAACCCCTCTCCACCCAGCTTGAGCACCTTCCTGCTCTGTGTATGCTTCCATAGTCCCTTGCTCTTTTCCTTAGTAAGTTCCCTCAAGTTATAATCACAACTTTATTTCTCTAGTTACTGTTTCATGTTTTACTTTTCTAGTAGACTGCTCCTTCAGAGGGGGCTTGAATCTCTTTTGTTCCTTATTATTTCCTGGAGCTCTTGTAGAGAACCTGGAATGGATTATTTTCAGTTGCATATAATTTTCCCCAAAGACCATATTGCATGTTCTCTTTCCTCTGTGATTCTGATTTGAGTTTTGATTCAAAACTACCAACAAACTTCTTAATAATCTCAAATTTAAAAAAAAAAAAAACTTGGTTAGGGAAGAGGAGTGGCTATGTGTTTTGTTTTGATCACCTAACTCTTCATCCTCCTCTTATTCAGGGTGTGCCCCAGCTCAGGATTCTGCCTCTCACTTTGGTGGAGAAAAATGCCATTTATTGCTTTACCAGCCTCTTTCTGCTACTAGGGCACATGACCCAGTCCTTGCCAATCAGATGGATCTGTCCCAGATTTGAATCAGAAGTTTTCTTTCTTTTCTTTTTTTGCAATACCAGTTCCTGAGGGTAGGGATACATGGAGCTTTGGCTCCCAGTTCAGCACATGGAGTACTGAATGGCCAGGTGTTGTATGGAACCCATTTACTGCAGCTGGTGGGGTTTCTTAGAAAACCTGCTGTGGGAGTTTATTTCATCTGGTCCAACTTAGGTGATGAAAGCTGTTGCCATTCCTGCTGCCACTGGTGATGCCAGAGGCTTTTTAAACATCACAGAGCTGCCTCATTAAAGGTTCTACCTGACAGAACATGGGAGGGCCTTTTCCTGAGCAGCACATTAATTAACAAAAAGCCTGGATTCTTTGTAGGCCATCAGGCCTGCACTTCCATAAACACTCTGTCTGGTTTATATAAAGCAGCACCTTCTCTGATGAGTTCTAAATGATCTCTCTGTGTACTTTTTTAAATAGAGACCCAGATGTCCCTGAAAGTGAAGTGATGCAAGTTTTGTGAATAATTAGAGAGCCAATTACATCCAACAAATATTTATTGACAATCTCTCACGTGCCAGGAACTATTTAAACCTATGTGAGATACTAATCCTAACCTCAAATGTCAAATAAGTAATTACAAGTATAAAGACATGGTAAAGGATGAGGATTATGGGGGCGTAGAGCAAAGAGATAAAATCAGTGAAGGGCTAAGGAGATATTTTTCCTGTCTAGGATCCCTAAGACCCATATCTGCCAGTAAACTGCTCAGTCATGTATTCTATGTCGGTCTATTTCCTCCCAGGGACAAAAGCTTACCACCTATATTAATGACTACTGGTGATTAAGAATTTCTCTAGCTCCTAGAGAGATATTTAATGGATATATCCACATGACCATCTCCCTCTTTTTAGACTGTGAACCCCTGAGGGAAGAGCCCTGACCTTGAAAAGCTCTGAATCCACTGTGTGTAGTAACAAGTGGGTGTGGCAAGCAGCTGGTTTTCAATGAATGTTTGTTGAATGATGTATGCCTGTCAAAAAGAGCACATGGTCGGAGGAAATCAAGTCTAACACGTGGCTCAGAGGATTTTTTTTACAGGAAGCCCTAACTTTTTTCCTAGAGAGAAGACATGAAGTCTAATGCCCTGATTCTTTCACTGTCATGTTATTTGTAACTGAAAAGCATGTCTTCTATAAAGATATCTTAAAAATAGTATTGCAAGTTTACAGGACCCTTACTGTATACCAGACATTCTTTTTGAGAAAATAACATTAATTCATAAATAAATCTGTGAGGTGCAAGAACACCATTGTTATTCCCATTTGCAAATGGAGAGTGAGGAAAAGTAGAAGGAGGAAAAGCAACAAAGAGGAAAAGGAACAAAGCCAAGATTCAGACTCACAAAAAGGCAGAGGCAGGAACTGAGCTCAGGTTTCTGACAATGGAGGTTATGCTCGTAAATACCATGTTTCATCACTTTTTTTTCACCTTGTCATTTTTCTGGGAGAAGGGAGACTATCATTCCTAATGATATCCCTCATAGCCTATCTTTCCTTTGAATCATTTCTTTTTCTTAAGATTATCCACAAGGATTCTTGATTTCTGCACCTAAATTCTATTTCAGTTAGCACCTGTTACCCAGAAGTTCACTGACCAAATATACTTCTGCAGTCATAGATTTTGGATGGACTCTGTATCGGCACACAGTCATTTCTTAGTTCATAATGAGGTTTTCCATTTTTACAAAGAAATCACATAAAAAAGACACATGTCTGATGTGAAGAAAAGATGTAATTATTAGACATCACCTCCTACATTGCCCTGCCTATGTGAAAGGGAGAAAACTATAAGCATAAGCCAAGTGTTGGTGAACAGCAGAGTGATTCCACACATGGTGAGCTTTTTGTGAATGACCTCCAGAATTCTGCCAGCTCTTGAAGTCCAGAAACAAAATGACTTCTGAAAGGGGAAAAAGTACCTTTTATGTTGATGGTTATGATCTTGAATTTTCCTTAGATTGCTCTCCTCATCTCTTTTGCTTTGCTGTGGACCATCTGAAGTTGCAACTTTTAAAAACCAAAGCAGTTTTCCATAATTCACCTGAAAATTAAATATAATATTAAAGATTTTCATTTAATTGACAAGTAAGGGTAAGAGATCTGATATAAAATGGAACTGGAAAATTTCTGCCAAAAGGCTTTAAAAAAAGACTTTAAATGTAAATAATATAATTATTTGTTGTTTTTAACCAAACATTACTATCATTTATTCACTGAGAATATAGTAAGCTGGTATTTCCTGGCTGCCTTGTGATTTCATAGAGCCACATTAACCATTCTGATGAATGAACTGTGGGCAGGACTGTCATGCTACTGCCCGATTGAGGCTTAAACAGCTAACATGATCTGCAGGAGCTCTTCTTCCCCTCAGCCATCATGTCCAAAAATATTCCAGAGTGGCAGTTTCATCAGCCTGGATTTGGTAGCTAAGATGGTGACAGTGCTGAGAGAAGCCTGTGGCTGGCTTTATGAAAATGTAATATAAACAGATAATAAGCGTTTATTACTTTAAACCAATAATACTTAGAGACTATTGGTTACTATAACATAATCTACCCTCTAATCTCTCTATTTCTATCTTGCTCTTGCTGTCTTGCTCTCCTCTCCCCATCGCTTACATATTCATTAAACCTAGTATATGTCTATATCTAGATATATTCAGCAGATATACTCAGATTATTTTGGGATAAAGCCTTACTAAGTGAAAAATTTCAAGACTCTTTTAACAGGAAAGGACTGAAAGAAAGTCTTCTATTTTTATAGCTGGGTTAGATGACATTATAGGGTCTCTGGATCCTATACTGGACAATTCCAGTGCAGTGGAGATGGTAGTAGTGGGATAGGGAAGCCATATCTGGAGCTTGATATAAAGTTATAAACTAGGTCTCAGGCCAGAAAACTTGACTGAAGAAAAAATGATAACAAGCTCTAATACATTGACACATTATTGCTAAATGCTCATAAAGATACAGTGAATGTTATCTTTTCACATTAAAGATGGACAAGAAACAGAAATAAACATTATGTTCTAGGCAAAAGATCAAAAATTTTGTTTTTATTATATTATTAAATCCTTAGAAATACCTCACTGAGACTGGTCTTCTTTTGACCACTCTCCACTATTTTTTTGCTTATTGTATGGTATTTTTCTCTAGCTCCTAAAGTTTGGTTATAGCTGGATCATGCTTTATATTCACCCCCAAGTGTACACATGGAAAGTGTTGTGCTCAGAGAGAGAACCCAGGTCTTATCATTAGGAAATCTTTATCTCAAGTCTCATTCCTTTGCCATAAATTCTCTGGATGTTCTGAACAAGTTCCTTGATACTTCTGGGTCTCAGCTTCCTAACTGGGAAGCTGCTGGTGGTGTATTTTATTTGAGATACCATCCACCTCTCATTCTTCAGCAACTGTCAGGATAGAGAAGATCTTATCTGAAGTTCCCCATTCTTGCCATGGAGCCTGTAGACTGTGTTTGCTGGTAAGTGAGCTCAAGAGTGCCTATTATATTGAATCTGTAACTTTCCCAACCGTGTTAAGATCAGACAATGAAAGATAGGACAGGGAAACCCTTTAAGGAGAAATGAAACAGGGCTAGCAGACTTAAATCTATTTTCTATTCTCATCTATGAACTATTCTGCCTAGAAATTTCCAGCTATGAATATAAAAAAGCTTATTATCTTAGGGCCCAATAGTAGATTATGAAAGATTATTTTGTATGATAGATACTAACATTTTCTTTCTATTACTTGGGTGGGTACAAATCAAACAAAAGATTTCATACTTAAAATAGCAAAATGATCATACCATTTCTGGAGAACCCTGTTGAGAAAATCTCTGACACAAGATTTTGATTGTTGGCAACTGTAGAGGAACTTCATGCCTTAAGAAGAGGCGGCTGAGCTGAGATTGAAGAAGAAATCCTGAAGAGATAGGATCTAAAATTTTCAGCTCTTTCTGAAGCTTTTCTAATAAACCAGAACTCAAAGGACGTGACTTGAGTTCTCTTTGTACCAGAGCCAGAAGAAAAGTGTCTTCTCTTATTGTTCTACTTGGCCTTTGACCAATATCCTGAAATCACAACAACAAAACCTGAATCTGGCACTTGGACAAGATGTCTCATACAAACAAGTACTCACCTACTGGAATTGGTATCAGACCATCTGCTTTCAAACTACCTAGAACAGGACAAGTTAGTAACACCTGAAGTTAATATTCAATCTTGCGTTTAAGAGTACACCTGCCTCAGGGCTTTTTCCATCAGGAGAAGAAAGCAAATCATTTTAGAGTACATACTCTCTTAGAAGACTCCATAATATATATCAGCTGTCTTTTACATAATAACTTTTTTCATAATGTGAAAACTTAGAGAATTAAATATCTGGAGACCCATTGAATCTTGGAGGAGCAAAGTACAAGGAAGTTGAGTTCAGTTGAGACATTTGAGGTTTGTTTGCGCATTTTCAAGTGAAGCTTCCTGGAAGGCTGGTTGGCTATATAAAGCGCACCCTCCATCCTCAGATCATCTTATCATCTCTATCAGAACATGCAGTTAAAAAACCATTATACTTCACCTACAATAGAAAACATCTCAATAACTCTTAGTATACACACCTCAGGTTGGTCAGAATTGTTCTGCACCATCTGTTCCAAGGTCCAGTCTCTAAAATCTCTCCTGTGGAGGCCATGGATATAGGATAGAGACCGGTCTCCACTTGGTACAGAGCTACAGTGGACTTTTGCCTGACTGTGGATCTTAAAAGAAACAAAGATGAATTTTTGTGAGACAAAGAGGCAGAAGAGAAAAAGCAAAGGTGAGAGACTTGCAATGAGCCAACCAATTTCTAAAATGGCAGCCCACACAAGCACTGAGTCATTAAGTGCCCAAAGAGGAATACTTGTCTCAGTATCAATTTTGGCAATATGCTATTAACATGTTAGGCAAATATTTTAGTAATTAGATATGGTTTCCTTTGTTCAATAAAGAAGCCTGAGACAGAAGCAAAAAAAAAAAATTAGGTAGAACAAAAGGAATTATGTCATAAATAGGGGCGATGTTTCCTCTTTGGATTCGAAGTTCCTCCTACAAGTGGTAGCATATACCTGCCCTCCCAGTGTTGTGATTTACCATGGAAGTTGCTTTGATTAATGGGTTGTTATTGGATATGATGCAAAGACATAAAATTTATTTGTGGTTGAGTAATATGTTTGAGTTTACCCCCTAGAAATGGTTCCATCACCATGAATATAATTTTCCTTTAGGGATCCACTGGACTCAGAATAATAAGAAAAACATGGAGCAGACCTGAAATAAATCACAATTGGGCCAACTGGAATAAGAAAATCTGCCTTAGCTCTCAGTATGGGGGGCATGATTGTAACAAACCACCGATACCAGTCTGATTTGTTACATAGCAGCTTTATTATAATGGCTGTCTAATACACAGAGGGAAGCACAGAAATAGGAAAGCCAGTTTGGAGATAATTAAAATTTTCCTGCCCAGGTACAATGTTGGTCTACTGGGAACATAGCAGAAGGAAGAGAAGGAACAGGACATTTTTGAGAGACATAAAGGATGGAGAATTTAAAGTGCTCAATGACTAGTTGGTTGTCAGGATTAGGAAGAGAGAGGAAGAAAGAATGATGGGGATTCTTGCTACTGGGAAAGTGGTGGACCATTGGATGAGACAAAGACCATGGGAAGAACAGCAGGGTCAAAGGTTCTGCATTGAAAATGTTGAATCTAAGCTCAAATGCACAGCCAGGTAGAAATGTTACCAGCCTTTGTCTATAAAATGAAGTTCCCACCATGTGTCACCACCAAACTCACAAGCACATCTAGGAAGAACAACCAAGATAAACTACACAAAAACCCTTTGAAAAAAACACACTGCCAACCAACTGTGGTAATTATTAAAATTAGAGCACTAGCACTTTCATTTTCATGCTGCCAGATGCAAAAGGCACACTCTGATTTTATTTTTGAAACTATGCTACTGAGTTTGCTGCTAGTCACACATTCTTTTTTATTTTCCAAGAGAAGGCAGAGTTGATGCTTCCGAGACACAATATACAAAATATATACGTTTTCAAAACTCAGAAGGAACAGAATTTTGAGACAAAAGCACCTAGGGCTGGTGGTGCGAAGAGCCAAGCTCCTTACTTGTGAGATCTTGCACTAGTAATTTAAATTCTCTGAACCTTTCATTCTTCAGTCGTGAAATGAAGGTTTGTACTTGTTGATTTCTAAGATATCTTACTATACTTAGATACATGAAACAAAGGAGTCTCTACACATTTTCAGTTTACTTACCTCCTACTAATGAGTTTCTTCAAACTTCAGAAGAATTTCACTCTTGCTACCCTCCCCCATGCTAGCTGTCTTTATTAGAGACCTGTCTTTTGGAACAAATTCAGTTGCGCTAGCTCCAGATTGTGTGCTATGTCCTGGGAAGCAAAGCTTATTTTCATCTAAGTGTGAGGGTTAAGGATCTAGAAGGAGTCTGATTGGTTTGCTTCTTTCACTACAGTGGGATTCCAGTTACCACATAATCAAGGTGGTAATGAGGGTTTCTGTACCAGGCAATCGTGGTTGCCATCTGGCAAGCCAGCACCTTACACTCAGCAGACAGAACCAATTAGTCAGGCCCCACACCTCCCATGAGGCCTTGCTGTGCTTGGTGGCTGGGTGTTAGCCCTGCCAATCCCATCACAAGAAAACCTCACTGAGTTCAGGGAGAAAAAGGACAAATTATTTCCTTCCAATACTACCGCGCTAGCAAAGAATATCATGAAGGTCCAAGAACAACTTATTTAAATAACACACTGTCTACTATAATGGATAATGTAGAGACAGTCTTGATGTGGCAGGAGAATATCAAGTAGCAAATTTCCATCTATAAGAGAAAAATTAGGAAAGATTTAGATACCCATCAGTAAGGGACTCAGTAAGTGAATGACAGCATTTTCATTCAAAGGAATGCATACAGGCTGCTAAATAAGGTCTTAATATCTGAGCTTCAGTTGTGGTTCTACTATTTTCAGTCTTATGAACCAGACAAGACACTTGCCCTCTTTCTGTCTCACTTTTGTCATCGATGAGTTGAAGATAATTAGAGTCTTACTGCAAAGACATTAGACTAGTGTTTGGAACAAAATAAATGCGATTAAATGTTAGTTCTCCATGTAAGTCTCACAGAGCTATTGAAGATGATGTTTAGGATGAATTTTGTGAAGTCAGGGGAAGTATTCCAGAAATGAAGTAAATCAACAGGATAGCAAGCAGTATATGCATGATGATTCTCATTTTGCATCTATACATGGAGGGACACAGGAAAATGATGCATCACTAGTCTTCTTTGTATGAATTATATTTTCCTTCTTATGTTTTATAAAATTTCTACACAATTGCCTAATATTTCATAATAAGAATGATACACAAAATTTTAAGTAAAGAGGAAAAGAAAACCTGGATAAACAACTTGTCTGTACACTCATGGGTCACCTTAACATTACCAAGTCTTGGTTTTATATCATTCATTTGTACCTTACTGCTATAAATAATTCCAAGGTTACTTCCAAGGGTTAATTACAAAGTCTGCATGATAAAATTTATCAGCATGCAATCAGTCCATAATAATATGCTTCATAACTAATACTTTCACTAAGGTAATCTTCAGTGAGCATCAACTGAATGTATTAAACTCAGAGTCAAAATTAGTAAAAACTCAGAAGTCTTTAGAACCTCATCACAGGCTATTGCAGCAAGTGGATGTTCTGTTTCAAAAGACTCTGAGTTGAAGATCTCATCATGGCAAAGCAAGAACACACTGATTGAGGTTGGGAAGGTCTGAGTTCTAGTGATAGCTCTTCCACTGACCATTTGAGCAAATCATTGTATTTCTGGACTTATGTTCAACTAAACCACAGAGGATAGTTTGAAGCCCATGGGCAGATTATTAACCACCCCAAATAATAACCTTTGTTGAGATCTTAGGAGCTAACAATCACAAATCCACAGGTTTTTATTTTCCCATATGACTACAGACTAGCTAGTATCTGAGTGATTCAGTGAGGACTATTAAAATCATAAACTAAAAATAATGATGTTAGAGTTTACTGCAGACTAATTCAGTACTCTACTGAAATATCTGGCTGTCACTTAATGCTTGGCAGCACTGCAAAACTCCCACTCGATGTATCTGCTTAATTGCAATTTCAGCAGTTTTTGGAAATGTACTTTGTTATCAATGAAACATTAACTTTGTCTTGATTTGGATCCAGTTTTCAATTGCTGCTATTCTTGCTTTTTAATTACAAATTACTAATCATTGAAATTTATCATTATCAACTTACTCTGCTATGGATTGTTTCGTTAAGAGAATGCAGCGATATATATTTCTGTCAAGAGAGTTTGGGGACAATAATTTCTGATATCTAGTCATGATTGCATTGGATTTTGAAAATAAATAATTTATCTCGGTAAATATTTCTTAAATCTTACTTCTTAAGGCAGACAGGTCCTCTTCCTGAAAAGCATTCCAAATTTTCATATAGGGTAGCACCTATCACTGTATGACTATCACTAAGTTAGCCTCATGCAGAGCAGTTTGGATCTCTCAACCAGTAGTCAACCAAAGATGAGGTTGACCTCAAAGTTCACTTTCAGAGAAAAGAAAAGCTTTATAATTACCAGTTACCACTTGCATAAGTGTATTTGTGTGAATTTGTGTCCCCATTTCTAACTTTAAATTTTCCTAGTCAGTTACCAAGAAAACTTTCAGTATTTACCACTTACTTTACCATCGAGAAATGTGTTCCTATTTGTGTTGAGCCCCTCTGTTAGGAGCTGCTGGCTGTTCTCTGTTTCCCTTCTGTTCTCCTCTGGCTGCTGGTTGTTCTTTGGGTGCTTGCTTTCTTCCATGTCATTTGGAGCATGATTGATTTGGTGATCAGTGTGGTTTGTAGCAACTGGGGGGTCTTTGCTCATCGTGCCTGTGTTTCCAGTCATAAATTTCTGGAGCACTTTTGCAGACTGTACTTTCAAGTTCTCGAGATCCCTCCTGTGAAGAAACAGTTTTGCACTCTGTTACTCCCAAGGCAGAATCCTGATACACCAGGTTGGCACAGGAAATGAAAGGTTTTCATCTGGTGGTGTGAACAGCAGGAGCTTAGCGTGGTGAAATGAAGAAGTAAACAGTAGTTATTTGTCTATAGATTATTTACCATGGAAAGACCATATTATTACCTTTCTGAGCTTTATTTTTTCCTACTCTTTCCTCATACTTGTAAGCATGACATATCCACTTGCTCTGAAACCTTTTCTGTAAGTAAAGGGAGTATCAAAAATGAAGTCTAGAGATTATCATATAGCTTACTTACAAGTGTAACAGGTATTTTCAATCTTTGCAAATAGAAAAGAAAGTCAAGGCAGGTTTCCAAATCCAGGTCTACTTTTATGCCTCTCCTCAATCACCTCACCTTGAACCTTTGTCTCTCACTAGTTTTCCATTTAGATTTAATACTAAATAGAAAAAAAGGAAAGAGGGAAACACTGTAGAAATATTTCAAAGAAATGCAATAATAAAATTGAAAAATTATTTATTCTAATTCAACAACTAAAGACCTACAAGTCAAAACAATGATAAGGCACCATTTTAAATATGGAAGACTTCTTTGAAATAGAAATTCAAGGTTAAAGGTTGTATAAGCAGATGAAATTCATATGGCAGTTAAACTAACAACAAGTATTAAAAACCAGGAAGTTGAAATTCTAACCTGTAAAATAAATTTTTAGGATGTGTATTATGGAAAGTAATGCTGGAGAAGAAATAAAAACTATTTAGTAACAGATCTTGAATTTAATATTCATTCTGTGTTCATATGATAATGTACAGATCCATTCAAATTGTTATGACCAATGTTAGACATAGATATGATAATGTACAGATCCATTCAAATTGTTATGAGCAATGTTAGACATAGAAAATGTCCAGGTACATAAATAAGTGAAAATTTAATTATCTCAGTTGTGTAAAATGCATATATATGTGTTTATATATGAGAGTATATAGTATAGTTAGAAAGAAACAAGCTGGAAGTAAACAATAAGTACCTTTGCATATTAGAACTCAGGATATTATACTCCATTATGTGTAATATTATATAATACCTTATAAACTATTATTATAAATTTTCTACATGAACAAATATTATGTTATAATCAGGAAAAATAAATTCAAAATACTTATGCCTTTAGCCTAGCAGGCATTCTATAAATTTTAGCTGTTATTACTAATGCAGGGGAAAGGATTCATTTTGAAGCATATTATCTCCACATAAAGCAATTGCTCCAATCCTTGTTGATTTGACTAAAGCCAAACTGTAGGCAATGATTGGAATTATGTATATTTCTTACAGTAATCTTTTTTGGTGGTGTGCAACATGAGAAGAAAAGGCAGTGTAGGAAAGAACTCTGAGGAATATCAGTATTTATGGAAGTCAGAAGAGCTCTGGAAGGAGTTTTGAAAGCAAGTCCCAGTAAAGTAGAAAGGGAAATAGGAGAGATGGGTCTTGGTAACAAACTGAAGATTACATTTTCAGAGAGGGGATGTAGGCAACAGTGTCAGCTGCTGCTGACAATGGTTTGCTCTGGGAAACATCCACTGAGTTCAGCTACAGGGTGTTGTAAAGTAGAGGGAGTTTCATTGAAGAAGTGGAGGTGAATGCTAGACTAAAGTGGGTTGAGGAAAGAGAGGAGACATGCAAAGTAAAGACAGGAAGAATTAAGACCTCTCTGAAACAGTTGAATGCAAGAGAGGAGAGAGATGGTGTGGTGACAGCAGTGCACTCTGGGTTTCCCATAAGACATTGCTCTGATCATTTAAGGATGGCAAGAACTTTGACATGCAAAATTACCATGGTGAAGCGCCCAGTGAATCAGAGACTAGGAGAGACTATCATTCATGAATTCAGAGGAGTCCTAACAAAGTGAGATGAGATAGAAATCTTTATGAGAAACAGACTGAATAGGTGGCCAATGAGGGAGGTTTGTGCACACATGGAGGTGTCAGGTGGTACTCCCTGAAGTACACAGACTTGCAAACAGGCAGCAAATCAATAAAATGTGAATAAACAAAAAAAATACATCTGAAGGGCAGGGTAGTAGTTAATAAGACTAGGATGGAGATAAATTTGTACATAGAAATAAATTTGGTAAGAGACTGATCAAATTGCTGGTGACTTGAATTTTCTCTGTGATGTGTAAGATAGAATTTTGAGTTGGAAACCACAGGGGAGGTGGAGTAGGAACTCTGAATTAAGGGTGGTAGGTTGAAATAACTGCTGTGAATTGTGGAAGAGATCTGATTAGAGAAAGAAGAGAGGTGGGTTAGGCACCCGTGAATGATGGATGGAGAATGGAGACCATAGATATTGTGGTTGTCAGCCCTTTAGGGCTGCTGAGCAGTGTTCATGGAAAAGCAAAGAAGGTCAAGTCAACAGTGGGACTCACTCAAGCCTGGGGTCTTCTCATATAGCATCAATTCAATGGCAACAGGGAAAGATGGCAATTTTAGAACAACATTCTTGCAATGAGAGAAGACAGCTAACATGTAACCCTGAACCTCCAGAAATTTAATTTCATTTAGTTTTCCTAACACAGCACAAAAAATAAACTTAATAGCTACTAGAAACTTACCTCTAAAAGTTAGGCTAGTGGTTGTCTTTTCAAGGAGATCAATGTATAGAAGAATATGCCAGGGAGGTTTCTGGGAATACCAGAACTCTTTCGTTTTGCATATAGCTGTTTATTGGATGGGTGTGTCATGCTTGCAATAATTCAGTGAAGTAGTACTCTTGTCGATACACTTTGTACATACACTTAAAGGGTGAAGGGAAGTTGGTGTAAAATTTACATAAATAATATGGAACATATCTAATTAGCATGTAAATAAAGGTCAAATAAATGCTGGAAAGACTCAGTGTTATTTGAAGTTCATGGGAAAAAGACAGCTATGGTAAGGGTTGCAAAAATAATGGTATTAAGGAGCATTTACCTACAGAAGAGTTACATGGTAACCATTTATACACATTTATTTATTTTATCTTCTGATAAACCCTATGGGTAGGTGCTCATGTTATTCTCATTTAAGAATGAAGAAATCAAGAGAATTTATGTGGTATGTTCAGCACTGCATAATTTTAGTAGTTGGGCCAGTATAGCTGATTACACCTAAGTTCCTACAACCAGCATCAGGAGAGGGTCTGTGTGGGGAGTTGGGGTTATGGAGAAGAAATGTACCCAAGAAGGTACTTGACACAGAACTTGCAGGATCTCAAAACAAGCAGGGCCCAGGGCAGAGCATTAATTCCTTCAGATGAAGCAAGGGATATATACCATTTTTGCTTTTATCACCTTTAGAATCCTTTTGTGGACAGTCTTAGGACAGAATCGCTTGAGAAATGTGAAATGCATCTGCTTGTCTGTTAAAACAGTCTCAGTAGATGTAAAACCAAAAATAACCTGTTAAATCTGTTCAAAGTAAAAGCTGTTTTAAAAAAGGATACATAGCACTTTAAAATGATCATGAAAATGACTCCCCAGCTGAGAAACAGTGTGTGTCTGTTGTTAGCACAAACAATTCGTCAACACACAGTGGTCGTTATGCTGTTCAGAAACTCACAGCTCTTTCTTGTGCTTGTTGCTGCCTACCTGCAGTACTGAAAATAGAAATTTGCCATTTCAAAGGAAAGGGAAAGAATGCCACTAATACCCTCTTGGAAGCAAGACACAGTCAGCTTCCGCATATGTACTTCTGACCTCAGCTGCTGCTCTCAGGAACACTGTGAAGAGTTTAGTGTCACTGAAGAAGTACAGTGATTAGGGGGGATTACTGGATGGCTGGATGATAAATAAAAGAGGAGAAAACTGTTCAATTTGTTCAATTGTTCCCTCTCACACTGGGGCTTTTCCTGCAATGCAGCCCTTTAGTATCCTCCTTTACTAGAGCTCAGAGTCCCAGGGTTAGAGGGAAACATTGTCAGCTAGCTAGTCCCGTCCTCTGCCCAAAGCAATGTCGAGTCCCCCAACGGCCCCACCTCCCATGTAACTCCAACTCACCAGATCTCACATTTGATTTGGATTACACCCCTGCCGAGAACATCAAATCTCAAATGGAGGACCCAGGGGGCTCTGCAAAAAGGTCAACAGATGCCATCTTAAAGGTCTGCCAGCCTTGGCAGGGACTCAACACCACCAATTTCCAACTGTGTGCCATCTAACAGGCCCCAACTCTCTGGAGAAGACAGCCCTGAGTGTGCCAGCGCTGTGAATGGGGATCTAATTTCAGTAAATGAAGGCATGTTCTTATTTGGAAGTAATAACAGATAATCAACACAACCAGACTTTGCTTAAGAAAAAAAAAAAAAGACAACAACAAAATAAAAAATAAAATGAGGCTGGGGAGGGGAGTGCAGCTGAAAATCTCATGAAACTCCATGGGGAAGCTGAAATGTGAAGCCTGTGCTAATGTAGCAAATGTTATAGTGATGAGGTGTGAGGGTTTTCTTCTTTTTTTAATGCCATGGAGTCATACTATGTGTTATGATCATAGAAATCTAATACTCAGAAAGCTTTTAAAAGTACATTAACCCCCAAATTGATGCCCAAATCATTTTCTTCATCACTGTGATTATATCATAATATGTTCCAAATGTTTACATGTGTCAGCCACCATTTACAAATTCATATAAATTCTTTTATGTTATTTTAATAGCTCTACAAAGCACACATTATAATTACACTGTATAGAAGAGAAAATGAGTAATCAGACAGGTTAAGTAAGTTGTTCAGGGTCATCTCACTAAGTAGAGACTCAGCCTTACCACTCCAAAGAAGATTTGCTTGCTCTCTAAGTCCTCAATTTTATACCCACAGCATACAACCTGTCTATGTAGAATATCAAAATGTTACTGAAATAACATACAGAGAAGCATCTAGCTCATGTTCTCACAGAGGCCTAAAGTCTCTCTACCAAGTACCTACACAGCTGTTTCTGTTTTGGTATCTAACTTTAAGGAACTTATTACTTTCTTAACGTTACTTGCAACCTATCCTGTTTCTTTCTATATGTGACTAAGCCAAATACTTGCATCAATGAAGATAACACAAATTTACATCTTATGACATCTGTACTGTACAAGTTCCCAGAAGCATATGAAAGGTCCACTTTAGTTGCAAAATTAGCAACCAATTTAACCAGCAATTGGCTTGCAGTATCATTTAATTTTAACCTCTGTAAAATGATAAAGCAACCTATCTTTTCTTCTGCAACTTTATTTTTCTTTACTGATACGCAAGACATAGCATTAGATATATTTCCATCATGGATGATTCCATTTATTTGATTCGCCCTTGACTACATTTTGATAGTTTCTTAGACAATATTATAGTGGGGATAAAATCTACTCACTGTATTCGGACCTTAATGTCTTCCTTCAAAGATCTCATAGGTAAGTCAGGGAATCAGACATTTAAACTGATAATTATAGTTGATAGTTGAAAAAAAAGAATATATACACAGATATATAAACTCGTAGAGGAGTTTCAAGCTAACTCTACTTCAGGGGACTAGAACTGAGACCATGTAAGAAATGTCATAAAATAGCCGGGCACGGTGGCTCGTGCTTGTAAGCTTCAGCCTATGAAGCGGCCGGGGCTAGCGATCGTGATTCGAGTCCCGCCTGGGACCCATAGCGAGACATAGTTCTAAAAAAATAGCTGGGCGTGGTGGTGCGTGCCTGTAATCCCAGCTACCTGGGAAGCTGAGGCTGGGGATTGCTTGAGTCTGTGGTACCCCGGGCAACAAGAGCCTGCGGTTCCATGGGCAAAAATAGCAAGACCTAGTCTCAAAAAAAAAAAAAAAAGAAAGAAAAAGAAAAAGAAATTTCATAAAACAGACGATAGAGAAAATAAGAGTTGAGAAAAAGATTCCAGGAAGAGTAAAGGACTCTGTGGAATCACTTGGTACAAGCTGACCTGATGAGGAAGCTGCAACTTATAGGGGGTTCTGATCTCTGGGGTCTGTGCTTCAAGATGGGGAGCACAGTTCCACTTTTCACGAAGCAAGCAGAAGGCAACCTGTACACAAACATCTGCTTGGGCCCCACGGTCCAAGTGAGGTCACACCTGTTTGTAGCAATTTTTGGAAAAAACAGATGTCCAAAAATTGGAGAACTTGAAACCTGCTGGAAATTGAAACCTCCTTTTTTCAGGGGCAACAAGGGAAAAGAAACTATGAGTTTCATGGAAAGTTGGAATCTTGTGGGTCACATTACTGTGATGATCTGAGCAAGTCCTATTCAACTCACTGTAGCCAGACATGGATAAATCTCAAGAGATAACGATGACTGTTTGTCTCCACACAGTCTCAGCTCAATGGTCACCACCTTCTCAGAGAGACCATCTGAGAACACCACTGTGGATTGATAGATATTTATTATCCTCCTCTATTATTCCTCACTGCGCTTTTCTTGGTCACACAGTCATTGTCTTTTTAGTGTATGTTTTCCATCACTAGAACTTTAGCTACACTGCTGTATCCCCAAGACTTGGCACTCAGTAGGTGATCAACTAACATCTGTGGAAAGGATGTTGATGGAATTCCATACATGCATTAGTTTCTGAAACTGTCAATAATAACACGTTAAGAAAAGTTGAAGACAAGCCAGAAACAATATATTAATAGAAAGGACTCTGGGGAAATAAAAAATGAGAACATGGGCTCCAGGAGAGTCACATAGGAAAATATTGAAACTTCCTATTTCTTTGCTATAAATATCAATTATCATATATCACAATATTTCAAATAGTTTGCTGCTACCTTTTCCCATAAAAACTTGCAGTCAGCTTCCCCTGTACTTAACAATGTACCAACAATGATGTAATTATGCAATGAAAGGCTTTGAGTCATTGATTCTTGGAACTGAAAGGAACCACAGAGGCCAACCTTTTTCACTGGAAGCATCTTGTCACAGGAGTTACTTGAAATAGGCCAAATTTTGTTTCTGTTTAACAACTCAACCCATCAATCTCATAGCTGTCCTCCTTGGCCACACTTCACAACCTAGGTTTCCCATAATGCCACACCTGTAGTTCATACCTTTAATGTGCCAGGTCCCTTCTGAAAGGTGGTTCAGAATGAAGCGCAACACTGCACAGGTGACATGTCCAGAGTTCAGTGGGCTTCCCATCTCTCTTTCTGGATACCCTTGACTCATGCTGAGCCCAACCTAAGTATTGCATATGCTCCTTAATTAGTCACTATTCTATTCTCTACGAGTTGAGAAAGGCCTTTGGTCAAGAACATTGTGGGGTGTTTTTTGCTCCATACAATGCAATTCTCATAAACCAGTTGGGTGCCCTATAGTTCTATTCAGTTCAGAGTTAGCACAGAACCCACAGTTCAGAGAGTCACTTTCACAAGACAACCGTACCCAATTCAGATATCAATCACAAGTCCGGGTTGTTACCTGTACTTCTAATCTACTGGTTAAAATCTGGTTCCCATGATTATCTCCTTGATTATCTCCTTGGATTTTATAAATCTGCTGGAGTGATTCACAGAACTCATAAACATCTTATTTACTATAGTATTGGTTTAATTATTAAACAGTGTAACTCAGACACCAATAACTCAGAAACCAGTGAATGGAAGAGATTCACTTTGATAAGTGCAAGGTACTTCCATGCTTTCTCTTAAAATACCACCTTTCTAGCACATAGATGTGATTCAGCAACCAGAAAGCTCTCTGAGTCCCATGCTTTTGGTACCATAATGTCATTAACTCCATCTTCAGCTCTTCTTTCCCATAAGATGGATGGGAGAATGCAGGACTGAAAATTCAAGCTTTCATTGTGCTTTGTTCTTTCTGATAATCAGCCTTCATTCTGCAGCTATCTGAGATCCCTCTATGAGTATCCACATTATAAAAAAAAACCCACCCCATCATCAGGAAATTCTAAGTGATTTAGAAGTTCTGCATCAGGAACTAAGACCAAAGATGAAATATTAGAACAGAAGTTCTTCTAGGTGCTCTTATCATTTAGAAAATTGCAAGTGTTTCAGGAACACTATGTTAAGAACTGGGAGCACAGAAAATGTGTATATGTTTTTCACTATTTCACGCAAGAAAATGCAAACTTATAATCCAAATAATCATTTACATGCATCCTTTCCCAAAGATAGACATTGCTGTTGATTTGATCCTATTGTTTTTAGCTCATTTCCTTGCCAAGGTTTCCCAGCATTCTGCTACCTATATGTTTACTGAAGTGATTGGTCTTTCTTCTTTAGTCTGAATGAAAAAAATGTTGACTACAAACCCTCTCAAGTTCCTCTCTTGAAATCTCTCTGGACTGACAATAACAGTAGTGGGGAGATAGAATTTTCTTGCCCTTTTGTAACTGTACTCCATAATAGTGGTTCTGACAGCTCACTTTCCGAATCAGAATTTCTGTTCTGGTTCAGTAAGTCTTTGATTGGACCCTAAGTCTTTTTGTTTAAGGATTCTTCAGGCAATTCTGATGAGAGTGAGGTATGATATTGCTTTCCCCACCTTGTAATTTCTGTTTCTCTGTTCGTTCTATGCATTTTTGAAATAGAGGAAAGAGCTAAGGAAATAATCTTGGAGGGAAAGGCAGCTATTGCTTAGCTAGTATTCATGGAATGTCTTCTGGTTGAAAGTTAGGCTGAGTACTTGCTTTTTCTCTTGTGAACCAACTTTCTAAAGAAGAAACTAGTCATATCCTTTTGTGTCAAATAGCAATGAATTTTAGAGATATATTGTTGCCCTCCCTTTAATAAGAGCTTCAAAGGAAGAAAGACATCTTGGTTATACTCTGAGCCTTTGCTTAAAGAAGTATCAACCACAAGCAAGAGTAAATGAAAATCTTATAATTTGTGATTTATTATTAATCCCATGTCTTTAATTCATAACAAATTTACTAATAATATTCCTTCCTCCTCCCTTGCTAAAATTACTATATGTGGTAGATTACAAACCTGATGAGGAGAAGCAGCAATACTCCATTAAAATTTATAAACATCTCAATGCTTATATTACCCATCTATCTGGAAAATCAGCCCAAGTAATTAAGGAATATGGGGAATTATAAAGATGAAAAATACCAAGAAAACATTGCATGTGGAAGTTATTATCAACACTGTTTTACTTCTACTCTTACATATTAATGACTTAATTTTCGATGGATGGCATTTTTAAAATGTAAATTTTTAGATTAAAAACACCCCAAACTTCATTATTATCCAAGCAAAACATATTTTTCAAACAGTAGACTTACATCTTTGGCTTCTCCACAAGGTATCGAAAATGTTTACTTCCAATGATTTTCACCACCATTTCAGGCATTGCATCAGATCCATGGGGAGACTTCCAAACGGAAGACATGATTCTTCTCAAAAATCCCTTCAAATCTTTAGTGATGGGGACAAAGAGGAAATCACCTTCTTTTGACTTTGCACTAGGCAACTGTAATGTCTTTGAAACAATAACAACAGGTGAAAACCTTCACATAATCTCTCAGCCTTCATAATATGACTAAGATACTCTTAATGATTATTACCTGTCTAGCACAACATAGTCATGTCACTTAATAGTCATTTAATGTCACACAGAACAGGATTTAGCAGTTAGGCGTCCCATCTAAGAGGTCTGTACAACTGACCTACTCAGCCAACTCCCTGTACTACAAGAGATCAGAGGAAATTCCTGGGAGGTCAGAGAGTAAACCCAGGTTTCAGTGGGACACAAGAGAAACTCAAGTTCAGTTCTGCCATTCAATTGCCCCAATGATTCCACTTTTACTTTTGGGAACTTAGGTAAATCTAAAGAGATGATGCATCTGAAAGAATACCTTTCATAGGAAACATACATTTTTAGTATTATTGCTGATATATTTGTCACAATCCAGTGAACAAGAAATGTGATTCAGCATTAGATCATCACTGATTCCCAGAGAAACTTAAACGTTTTGCAAACCTAGCCCTGGACTAATCCCTCCCTTTCAGGGCCTCTTAAGAGTCTGAAAGGCCTTGAGAAATCATTTTGATTTGAAAGAATGCTTTGCAGACTGGGAAATCCAGGCCCAGAGGAGGGTTATTTTCGACCAAGTCAGGTAGCAAATGAGAGCAAGCCATACTCCTGTGTGACAGCTCTAGGAAGGGGAGGTTAATCCCCAGATTTGTAACCTCTTTGAAGCTGCGTGGAAACTTCATCTGTCCACCTCTGAGCATCAGTTCTGAGCCCATTCCCAAGAGAGAGCAGAGGGGCGTCCTTACCGCTGAGGTGGCTATTCAACAAGATCGCAGTTCCGAGGCCTGTGGTCGTGCCTCTCCCAGGAACCCGACCCACCCTCGCGCAGGGACCCGGTGGGGCTGGGGTGTCCCAGGCCCGGAGTCGGACCAATCAGAGACCTGCTTTATTAGCAGAGTTACCTCCCTCCGGGTCGGGTCGCTAAGGACGCAAAGAGCTGTTGCTGGGCGGGGAGCAAGGTTTCATCTACCTGCCGGAGGCAGCGTACTTGGTACTTGGTACCTCCTGCAAGGTACCCAAGGTGTGGCTGATGACAGGTTACATTGTGGGTGATCTCAAATCTGTGCTTTGCAGAATGTAGTTACAATTCTGTGAGCTTCTTGCTCTCTTCCTTGTGGAGGTCAGTTTGTCCCCCTCTTTCCCCTGAAGCTTCATTTCTCTTCACGGAATTTGCACATTATTTGGAATCTGACCTTTGTTGAGTCAAATCTAGGCACTTCCACACTACCACGCTGGATAACACAACACAACGCTTCTTTTCCCTGAGTTGGCAGTTTTTCATCTTTAAAATGGAAATAAGTTATAACATGAAACTAAATGTAATTGGTGATAAAATTAAATAAATATTTAAAAATTGAGTGTTATCTGCCAGATATTAGATATTTGAGCCAGATACTTATTACCTTATATGTTAACTACCAATTAAATAATTTTTTTCTATTTTAAAGATAAAGGTAAAACAAGATAAATTGAGAAGTTACGTAAGATCACACAGAGACAATAGAATCAAGATTTGAAGAAATGGAGAAATCTCCATTTCTCAAGTGTCCAGCACTTGTAATGATGCCGAAAGTTTTCAGCAAATGTGGTTAAAGGTGCTTTCAGTCGTCTCCCAAGTGCTGTCAGGATTTCCACCTGCAGCCCCTGCCTTCTGCCTATTAGCTGTTCGGCATTGGTAGTTTAATGTACCATGCACTAGCGCTTACAACCAGAGATGGAAGGCACACTTAGATCCCCCTCAGATTTCCTTCTCATGTGTGAGATACATAGATGATATGCAGGTGCAGTGGGAGTACTGGCCAGCCCTCTTCCTCTCCTCCTCTTCCGGCACAGTCCTCTTAAAGCACACCTCTGACAAGCTGTCTCATAGTCAAATGTGGCACAGGAGTCCTCTGGATCTTAGCTATGGGCTTTAGTCTTCCATATCCCAGTTTCAAGTTCAAACTCCCTCTGCTACTTCAATCAGCCCAGTCCAGGTACCCCCCCTAAATCTGTTTCATTTTTCTGGTTTGGTACTTTGGATTATTCTGTTCCTCTGTCTACAATGTCCTTCCATTTCTTCACTGTGTCAGTCTTTATCCACTTTGGAAGCTCCATCTCAAATGTCCAGAGCATAAACCTGGGAGTCAGATAGGAATTGGAATCCTGTCTTTGCTAGTTCATTGTGATCATGGGTTAGTCACTTAATATCTTTGTGCTTCAGTTTCCTCTTTTATAAAATGAGGGTGACTTTTTGTGAAGATTAATTGCGTTATCTAACTAAGGAACTTGCAACAATGCTTGACACATAGCAAGTGATATAAGTATTTTCTATCATCATTATTATAATTATCTGTCAAGAAGCCAACTCATATCCCAGAAGTTGAAAACAGCTTTCACGTTCTCTGTATAATTTGTACTTTTTCTCAAAAATGTATCTCTCTTTGCCTGATAGTAGGAATATTTTTGGCAATGATTGTCCTACCTCCCTGGACTATGTTTGTAGTAGTGAGCTGAAAAAAAAAAAAATCTCCCATCCGTGTCCTTGGGAACCTATTACCTTGTGTGGCAAAAAGGGATTACAGAGGTGACTGAGTTCTGAGTTAAGTAAGGATCTTACGATGGAGTGATTTTCTCAGTGGGTCCTACATCTAATCACAACTGTTCTCGGAAGGGCGAGGTAGGGGGAGATTTGACTACAGAGGAATAAGTAAGAGATATGAGCATGGAAGTATAGATTAGCGTCATGTGAAGAAATCGGTGTGTGCCAAGGAAAACAAGTGATCTCCAGACCTAAAAAACAAGGAAATGGATTCTCTTCTAGAGGCTCAGAAGGAACCAGACTCTGATAATCCCTTGTCTTATCAGTGAAATAAATTTTGGGCATCTGGCCTCTAAAACTGTAAAAAAATAAATCTGTGTTGTTATAAACCAGCAAATTTGTGATAATTTATTGCAGAAACCACAGAAAACCCATGCAATGTTATTGAAGGAGTCACTTCTTTGTAGAACTGATCACACTCTATGACTTAGGTAAAGCAACAATGTTCTTATTGGTATGTGTATATAGATATTAGATGAGAAAGAGATCTTCTATCTGGTGGAATTACTAAACTCTGAAGATAAGGTATTGCAACTTTTGACAGGTATCTATATCAAAAAACCCTGTTAATTTTTTTTCCAATAGAAGAGCAATAGAAAGTCAATAGAGGGAAGTAGAGCTGAAAATGAAGGCAGTGAGGAAATGGAGGTGAGAACAAAGTCTAGATCTTGTTATGCCTGCAGTTAGGTTCTAGAATTCATAAAGGGGAAATACATTTTCCTTTTACTTAAAATCATTTGAGGTGAGTTTCATTAGTCTTGACCTAAATGGTCCTAGCTAATACAGAAACTCTTAATTTTAGATTGCTAAGGTTCATATATGAGATATAGTTAATTGTTTGAATTGTGTTTCAAGTTTCACTCAAGAAGTAAATTGATTTTGGTCAAATTAGATATTATAATAAAGGCTATCCTTTGACCTTATCCTGACTTAAATGTTTTCAAAATATTCACTTGAAACATAATGACATTGGAGTGAGCTTTCCATTGTGCCGTTCTTCTGTCAGTTTGGAAATATTCTGAAGCAATTTGATATATTTTTAGACCCAGGGGGACCTCTGCTCTGCTGTTTCCTAATCAAGTGACCCAGAACAAGCAATATAACTCTTTTATCTTTAAGATAGAGAAAAATAATAATTGCTTTAAAGATTGCTCTCTGGATTAAAGATTACATTCTACAACTCCAACCTATGATAGTCCTCCAATTAATTGTTTTCTTATTTAGAACAATAGCAGTTAGCATTTAGTGAATATTTATGTGCCAGACATTGTGCCAAGAACTTTTCATTTAATATTCCATTTAATCTTCACAACAATCTTGTGAAATAAAGACTACAAATATCCCTTTTTTTTTTAGAGATGAGGAAACTGAAGCTTGGAGAAGATAAATAACATGTTCAAGGGAACCTAGTTAATAAGAGTCAGAACTGCAGTGAAAACCAGGCATGCAACCCTTAGACCTACTACTCTCTACCTCCTCTGTAGGTGTTAGTCAGCCATTTTTGTTGTTGCTATTTTCATCATTGTTATTTTTGTCATTATTATTAATGATGTCAAGGTGTCTATTATCATTGCTGTGAGGCTCTAGATCCCTTAGAAACACAGACTATATGGCAAAATTCTTAAGGAGAAGTGGCCTTTTCTTATGTGGGATTATCTGTTTCTTACTCTGCTCTATGAAATGATATAATCAGGAGATATGTCTTCAGTGGTTTATATTAAATGAGACAAAACAAAAATCTATGCAATAAATGTCTCTATAAGATTAAATACTATGGTTCAAACTGCCCTCCTTGAATTCAACAGTTTGCGATTATGAGTCACCAGAGAAAGATTCCAGAGAAACATCTCCCTCCAACGGAGTCAGCTCTTTTTGTTTTTCAAAGAAAGATGAATAGCTCTAATAAGAAGAATACCCTCTCCTAAAACTTCATGATTTTGCATTTGTCATCAAACAGGGTAAGGAAGAAAAAACTTGTCTCCAATATTTTGTTTTTACTCATATAAGTCAAAGTAGAATGAGTATATAAACATGAAGCAGTAAAGAAATTTCCTTTTAATAACTTAATCATAGACCAGTGAAAATGAGACATTTTACAGTGAAACCCCTGTCAAAAAAGAAGGGACAAATCTTGATGTTCAACAGATATATTGCAAAGGGTATGGAAACATTGCTTTCTTTTCCCTCCAAGAAACTTAGGATCTAAGCTAATGATCTTTATGATTAATTGGAGACTTCAGATGGAAAGCTGAGTAAAGGCAGTCTGACCTTAGGATAGAACACAAATATGGCCACTTCTGTCTCCTCTTAAAATGTTTTCTTGGCTCTGGAAAAACAGCACTTCATACGGGATTAGATGAACTGAAATTAATGTAGGGACTTTAGATCCTATGCTCATTTTGTAGGGTTGCCATAGCAAAGGGTTATGGAGTATGTGAATTAAGCAACAGAACTTTACTATTGTACAATTCTGGAGAGTAGCAGTTCAAAAAGGTTTGGATAGGATTGGTGCCTTGTGATTATGATGAGGGAGGATCTGTTAATTCCTGTGTCCTTCCTTCTGGTGGTTTCCTGAAAATATTTGGTGTGCCTTGGCTTATAGATCCAAATGATGTTTTCCCTGCTTGTGCTTCTGTGCTCAAATTGACCCACTTGATAAGTACACATCATGTCTGATGAGGGCACATTCTACTGCAGTATGACCTCATCTTGGCTAATCACCTCTGTAATCAACAATAGTTCCATCACCAGATCCTGAGATGATGTGAATTAAGAGTTCAGACTATGATGGTGGACTGCAGGTGCTTTGGTGAGGGGTGTTCTATGGTATAAACACCTGAAGGAAATCCTTTGTTTCCATATTATAAACAATGATGTAAACTAATGTTACCTCAGTGAAAATTGAATCTCAAAACACAGCTTTCCACCTAGATGTGTTTCTCCAGGAAAGCTACCTTGCCTTTCTGTACTGTAATTTTACTTTTTCATGGATCGCAGGAACACCTACCTTCATATAAATATAAAATGAGTTAAAACATATTTAGAGTGGTGTTTGATGCAGAGTGAGTGAGCTTTTGATGCCATTAGAATAATAGGTACATTCTTTATTATGGCCTTTCTGATTTTGTTCTTGGTTTCTTCTGCAAGTTCATTTCCCAGTCTCTCACCTTATTAGTTACAGTTGCACCAAGCTACCTCCAGTCTTCAAATATTCAGAGTTTTATTCCTCCATGAAGATTTGTCTTTCCAACTATTCCTTGTAATTTTTTTTTTACCTTGAAAGATCTTCTTAGTGGCCTTATTTCTGACTTTTAATATAAAATGTTGCCGACTTTGTGAAGATATGTATTTGCAGTTATCCTATGCAGTTAGATATGTTGTCTTGAATAAATGGGTGATTTAGGCATCAACCACTCTCATTTGACACAATGTCTTCCTCTCCGGCTCAATTGCCCCCATTCATGGTAAATGATACATCTTATTAAGTACCATTATAAACATAGAACTGTATATAGTATATGATCATAAATATATATTAATTCCACAAAAACCAAGCATATGTTGGACAATTTATAACATAATAGTGGTAATTATTATA